>KN497763.1:0-27057 GCA_000787155.1 Scartelaos histophorus | reverse complement strand
CTTTCAGACTCCATATTGTTTAAATGTGTTTTCTGTCTGAGGTGATGGAAATTGAATTCCACTGTTTTTGGAATTGCTGTAATAAAGAGCTATTACCTTAAATGACTTTTTCAAATACAACAAGATTATGTCATAAATAATGATTTTTACCAGTTTATTCCTTTTGATCTTGTGAATTTGCGGGTATATTTTTGGAGCGTTTGTCGTCCTGCCTCAGGATAATACAAACATCAGAAAAACTTGTTAACCTACTGCCACCACCACCAGAAACGTTACATTAAAAAGTTACCCCATGGTTGCATTTTAAAACTGATCCAAGAAAAGTGAGAGGTTTTATAATTTGACTTACATAACAGAATGAATATTTATTTGACATCCCTTTTGGAGGTTTAGATAGACCATATTGGCAGCTGCGGCTCAGTGAAGGCCTGTTCTGTGTATACATGTAATTATGGCTATGTTTGACACAAACTGCTCATTATCCCACAACAAAACAGCCTCTTGCATTTGCTCAAGATGTGCATTTAAATATCTGATTGATAAGTTTTGATGTTCCCAATCTATAGCGCGCAGGCATGGTGCTGAATTTTAATATCAAATCCTTATCCTTGCATCCGTTTAGTCTTAAGCAAGGCCTGTCATGATAATTACTAATTACTGAAAGCTAGAACAATATATTTTGGGTCTCACTATTTATCTCATGTACAATTTCTTTGCAATAGTAAGGAGAATTTTTAAGTAATACAATGACACAGTCTATTTATAAATTGCAATATGACAAAGTAATTTATTGTGCTTCAAAATGCGTTATTGTATGCAGTGGTAAGTTATTATATATTTAGTTTATTTATATGATATTGCAAACCTAGTATTTCTGTCCCGTGCCTAAATAAACTGAAAAAGTGACTTCAGGATTCAGAAATCACATAAAAAACATCAAAGCCAGATTAACTACACTACACTGGCATAGCCTTTCCCGTAGTAGCAGTATCATGTGCTTTGGTTATATCTTATTTCTGTTTAGACTCCTCTGTCCCCAACATTAACATAAAGCAGAAAGTTAATCGGATTTGCAATAAAATGTAATATATTCTATTGTGGCTTCTCCAAATGCATGTTTTTTTTCAGTTTCTTAAAGCGCTATTGACCTTGAAATGTTATCTGATTCGACCCGTGTTCTCATTGTGAGTCGCCTCTGATAAGAGCATGCAGAGTAAAGAGCTGAAAAGGTAATGCAGCTTCTCATTTTGCGGCCGTGTAATTTTGGTGTCCTTTTGATAGCCTGTACCTCATGGGGAGATATTTATCTATCGCTACAAGCTGTGCCATTGCGGGATACAAAATGGGTCCAGCCAAAATAGATTCCCTGAAATGTGACCAACAATTTATAAACATGAGAATATATAGGCAGAATGCAATGGCCATATTTTTCATTTTTACTATGCTGAGTTGCCTGATTCAGTTTGTGCAGCAAATGTATGCATAAATAAATAGCTGTTGTTACCAATATTGTATATTACCAATATCAGTTTGTGCAGCAAATGTATGCATAAATCTATGTATCTATTTAATCTATCTGACCAAATATTACCAATACTGTAACAAATCCAATGCGCAGTAGTTACAGAAGTGCTACTTTACCACTACTGCTGCTACTACTACTTCAAGTGACACTACTCCTATTGGTAGAACATCCACCCCAGTATCGTACTTATTAGAAATAAACTTATATATTGGTTGGCCGATATTTGCACTTTTTATCAAATCAGCCTTAAGTCTAAAGCACAGATCGATTTTTTTTTTGTTTTTTAGGCCTACCTGCTGCCTAAAGAGTCCAAACAAAGCTTTATTTGAACACTATAAACCAAACAGATAACTGCTCAAAATGTGACTACGCAGGAGCTGTAGGTGGCTTTGTTGTTAATTAAACTGACATAATTTGGTAATAATAACCAAAATTGCTCTACATAACAGTCCAAAAAATATCAGCAAAGCTTATCGACTTATATATTACACATATATATTAAAAAAACATATAATATTTCTTCTACTTCCTGTTTTTTGTATTACTTCTAATGGTGTGTGGAGATGTTGTTGGTTTTTTCTACCTGCTGCCTAAAGAGTCCACACAAAGCTTTATTAGAACACTATAAAACAAACAGATAACTGCTCAAAATGTGACTATGCAGCTCTCTTGAGGGGCTGTAGGTGGCTTTGTTGTTAATTAAACATAATTTGGTAATAATAATCAAAATTGCTCTACAAAAAATATCAGCAGAGCTTATCGACATATATATTAAAAAAACATATAATATTTCTTCTACTTCCTGTTTTTGGTATTACTTCTAATGGTGTGTGGAGATTGGTTTGTTTGGCATGTTCCATTGGTTATTCAAGTGTTATTCCTCAGAAATACCTTGAAAAACATAATCAATCTGACCTGTGAAATAACACTGTGATTTCGCCTGGTTATCTCCACCAGAAAAGTCGCATAATCTCTCTTTAAGCAATGGGTCAAAAAGCTTGCATGAAAAACTAGTTGTCCACTTCTGACAGACATTAGGCAATACAGGCCGTGTAACTCGCACTCATCCACCTGATTTAACTTGCAAATTCACTGAGCCCCTTGAGCCCGCGCACCTTCACATACCATCCCCTATAATTTAGACAAGTCCCACTGTTTCTTCTCCCTCATATCACGGAATCATCTTTTATTCAGTTTATCCAGACAGCCGTACATTATTCAAATCTCCGGCACATTTGTTTGCATTTCATCTGCGCCAACAAAATCCAGATGAAAAAGCGCTGACTTGAGCCGTACGACTTTGTAACTCTATTCTGAATACAAAGTCAGTGCGCTGTGTACAGAAACAGAGCCAAAATGTCCGTCTTGCTCGCGACTATAAACGGCATCACAGCTGGTCTTTGCCAATCCAGCCTAACGCTCCTCTGCCTGTGTGTCCATCACTTGCTTGCTTCAGTTTCCTCTGCCGTTTCTGACTCTTTAGAGGAAGTCCCACTGCTTCTTATGGAAAGGTGGAGCTGCTGTACGCTAAGCTAGCCTCAAATAGAAAACCCCTGTAAACCGTGCATTAAATAGTCCTGCAACTTTTCTGGTGAGAGTTATCCATTTTTCATGATGCTCTGTTCTGTTTGTGTCTCGCATTAATTCAACCTTGAATAACATACACGCTGAAAACTGACTCTTGTGAGATCTAAGCCGTGTTTTTTTTATTTTTTCATTCACACGTGTTTGAATACTCATTTACTGTTTATCCGTCTACTTTCCCTAAACTCAAAATACTCCGTTCCACCTTGTGATGTCATGTAGTGGCAGTTTTGGTCCGTTTAACAGCTACACTTTACACTTTTTGTTCAGTAGAGATTGGCACAAGATGGAGCAGCGTGTTTTCTATTTGCGAGAAGAACTCAGGGTTTATTTGTTAAACATGTGTGAATGAAAAAAATATTAATAATAACAATAATCCTTGCACTTATATGGTGCTTTTCAAGATACCCAAAGAGCTTCTCAGATTCAACTCTAGGTATGTTTTTTGACGAGGAAACATTATAATGTGTAATATAGAGTCTTTTAATATGAGCACAGTTCACCTCTCCACAGATCAGACCTATAACAGGGCCTGGTTCTGTCACCTGATGTCTTCATGGAAACTGATCTTTATTTTCATTGAGATAAACAGATGGTGGAAAAGTTACATAGCTCAATATATATATTATAGTCACAGCGATTAATTAAGCCATACCGGCCTGGTAAAGCCTGATCTCGTCAGATCTCAGAAGCTCAGCAGGGCCGGGCCTGGTTAGTACTTGGATGGGAGACCACTGGGAATTCCAGGTGCCACAGTGGGGCGACAGTGGCCAAAAACACTGTCGTTGTGTCCTTAGGCAAGGCACTTCACCTACATTGCCTAGTATGGAAGTGGTGTGTGTGTGTGATTGATGGTGGTGGTCGGAGGGGCCGATGGTGCAGATTGGCAGCCTCGCTTCCGTCAGTCTGCCCCAGGGCAACTGTGGCTGCAATAGCAGCTTATCACCACTGAGTGTGGAGTGAAAGAATAATGAACTGTAAAGCGCTTTGGGTGTCTTGAAAGGCGCTGTATAAATACAAGGAATTATTATTATTATTAAGTCCCTATCAAGACAATTTTATCACACAAACATTTTTTCCAGGCATGTTTAAGTGTTCAATCAGTTTTGTATAGAATTCCTAATCTGCACAATATTTCAGAAGTGTTTTAATGATGTAGTAGCATTTTCTAATATAACCCAGTACAGTGTGAACTTGAATATCCATCTGTTTATTACACAACATGAGCATATCTGAAGTATCTAATGCATGCATGTTATACATTGTCACAGTTATGCAGACAGAAGAGAAAGCAGCAGGAAGTCCACTGTCCTCTGGGAAATATTATTCACTCTGTGTTCTCCTGCTTTAAATAATAAACACTTCAGAAGCATAATTTGAATAGCATATGAGAAATATGCAAAGACGCTACTAAAGCTGTTGTGTTCACATTAAGCACGTGAATAGTAGTGGATTATGTCTATGATAAATAGTTGTTAATCCTAAAGCGTGTGAACATACTTTATCTTGCTGTCCGTAGATACGTGAGCCTCTGCGTTCTCCATAAGGATGACAAAGTGGAGACAACAGTGAACAAGTGCCTACACATTACAGATATTATTCCAGAGTCGCCCATGGGTGTCTGTGAAGGGACACTGTCGGCACGTCAAATTAATAAAACTCAGTCTAGAGATTCACACTGTGTCATACACTTGGCAGCAGCAGTTTTACCAGACAGTTATTTATTTAGCAGTTTACTGTGTGCTTCCATTATGTTGGCCAACATATAAGAAAACAAGAGCAGTCATTTCACAGCACACGTTTTATAGCTTCTCTCTGTGGCTTAAATTCCCTCTTTGTGTTACTGTGTTACTGTTTCTTCATCCGTGTGCATGTGTTACATTAAATAGTGATAAATATCCCTGAGTTTATGGTTCCCTCTTTGTAAGATAAACATGGCTCATCTCTGCAGTTTGGCATCTCATCAGCTCTTTGGGGCAGAGGTACAAAAAGCATCTCAGCCTCACGTCAGACTCACTTATGATGGAGAGAAAGTTGTGGAAGGTTGGTAAACAACATTGTACGTGATTATTTTTGGAGCAGCAGCATAAACACACTTAATCCATTCAGCACACCCAAAGTCAGCCAGAATTTACTTCATTTGACTTAACTAGATAAAGTCTGTCTCGCTTCGGTATTTGAAAACAGGGCTTCTTGCAAATGTACAAGCTTTAGAAGGCAACAATCTACTGGAAACATTTAGATGATCAAGCAACACTGGCCACACTGAAAACTGCGTGTTCAGTCAAACAGGTGACACAAACTGTGTGGTTCTAAGGCTAATGACTGTTTTCACTACCCAGACAGCACAGCACAAATCCAGCTGGTGGCCTATAGAAATAGTCTATTTTAGATCCATGATTGTGGTGCTGCTGATGTTGCACTACAGCTGACCTTGGAGGGCAGTGGGTTAGGCATCTGTGAATCGCAACGACAACGTGACTTGACCTCATTAGACTTGGACAATGAGCTGAAAAAAGAAAACATTTAGGCTACTTCTTCGGGAAGTTCTTTTCTGGGAAGTACTTCCCAAATGTAAAGCGCACGGGTTTAGTATTAAGCAGCACTTTGCCATAATATATCTGATCTGTGTCCAATGCAGCAGCACTCGCGGTGTGGCTTTTTTGCGGGAAACAGTGAGGACAAACAAACGCCTAGGGACGATTAAAGACGTCTTACCTTCTGAAAGCAGACGCACAGCATGCACAAAGGACGGGTCCAGTGTGTCTTTCTCCGCTACCAGCTCAGGTAAATATTTCTCTGGATGCATGTTTCTCATAGAGCAGCTTTCACCGGCAGAGCAGGTGAAACAGCACTGCGTGTAGGAAACCCTCAGCTCTTCTTTGGGGTAGTGAGTCGCGCTTTCTGTTTGTGCGTAAGGTCCTTTCCAAACTAATCGTGCAGTTTGGGGCTGTAGCTGGTTCAGGGGTGTGCGCCCGTCTTTGCCATTGCCGCTCAGTGCTCTCGGCTCCTCGTTAAACACACTCTGTGGGCGCGCACTGGTCTGCAGCGCACGCAGTTTCCCGCCCCTCGCACCGCCATTGGCCACTGTAAGACTGGCACCGGGAGAACAAAACATTTTCTTATAGGATTAGATTTATGAAAAAGATTCTACAGTTTGCTATCATACTGTTCAGGAGTCAGGGAAGTTACACCCAACCGGAATAGAAACACTACAGCCAACATTTACACATTCAGATGTCATTAATATAACTTCATAAACATGGCCTAAATTATTCTATAGCTAATCCACTCAGTACAAGTCACCGTGATTGCAGCGTGTCTTTAAACCGAGAAGCACAGACCGTATATATGCCCAGAACAAATAGAAAACGCGCTCTCGGTCTGGTGCTGTCCATGGTGCTGAAAAGGTTTACGCTTGACACAACGTGATTTCTCTGGAGGTTAAGTCTGGGGCAGGATCTCATTCAGTGCAGCCAGAAGGAAATAAACTGGAATGTGTTCATTTTTCACTGCAGCCAGGCATTTCATATGGGGTTACTCAAGAAAACAGTGTATTTTAACAACCGTGCAATCAGCATGTCTGTAAACCACTGACCGTAGTCTATATGTAAACGTATAATGCACCTTAAAAACCCCAGTGGACTTGTCTTTAATCTGTATTATGCCACGATGAGCTTGACAGGACTATAGTGAATGACCAGGCCGCTCTACTTGACCTTTAGAAGACTGTGACTCTGCTCAGAATCACAAAGACTGGGGACGATCACAGAGGTGGGAGTTTGCCTGTTGTGTTTTAAAGTAGCCCTCTACAGAGTGATTAAACAGTTTCCAAATGGCACAGCCCTATTGCTCAGACTACTAACTAAGACTTTATGAACATATGAGGTTGTTTTGTTCAGTCCAAACGTGGGCTATAGATAGGGAGATAAAAACCTGAGATAAAGACCTGATTTGTTCAATTATGAAAGAGAAACTCCAATATCATCAGATCTCACAAACCCACTGACCTAAAGGACTCACTGCTGCTGGTGAAGACTTGACCAATCCTTGCGCTCTTCTTATTTATGGCTGGTATTTTAAGAATATGTGGTTTTACGTCCCCCTGGTGGGGAATATGCAACATTGCGCCTAACTGAACACATGGTCACGTGACGATGGCGTAAGAAGCGTCAGCGCGGTTGTTTAGTTACTGTTTAATAATCTGTGCAGTTCTGCTCGTTGGTTTGCGTGTTGCGCGGTGCTTAAACATCTGCTTATAAACAGTATTGTCTTTTGGTGAGTGATTTGTGACTTAAGGTTGGTTTTCTCTCAGTTTGTTGTCTTTGCTTTGCTTGTTTTCTGTTTAGAACCTGTTTAAGGCGCGTGTAGAGACTAGTAACTAAGGAATGGGGAAATCTCTGTGTGGGGTGAGGGCGAAGACAATAAATCTTGAATGATGCATGAGGAAGAGAAGGCTAAAGTTCACTGTTTGGCTTTGACGGTCAGTTGCAAGTGATAAGTTGAGGTGGCTCATGTAGTATGAGTAAACCAGAGAAAAGCTGCACCATCTCAACAAATGTTTTCTTTTTATTCTGCTGCAGGGCGATGCCAGCTGTATTAGTGGTGCACGGTGGAGCATGGGCCATACCCGATGACCTGGCCTCCGCCTCCGTCAGTGGAGTGAAAGCTGCAGCGTGTGAGGGGTTTTCTGTGCTGAAGAAAGGGGGTAGTGCTCTTGATGCTGTAGAAGCAGCTGTGAGATCTCTGGAAGACAACAATGTGTTTAATGCAGGTAAAAAAATAAAAATAAAATCATGCTTAGGCTAATTTGTGATTTTTATACATCATCAATTAATGTTTATTTCAGGTATATCCTATAAATCTCAGCGTGTGTTGGCAGTTCTTTTGGTCAGTTCTGAAGGGTGAACCTCATTATGGTGTAGTGTCTCCCTCTAGTGTCTGATTTATAGAATTGCACTTTGTAATTTCTTGGATGAGGAGTGGGGTCTGTTCAAAGGCCTCTTAATCTTCATTATTGACACTAATTTAGCTGGTGTTTCCTCAAAAAACCCTTAAATGTGTGTACATGTTCACTGATGCATCAGATAGAAAACTGAATTACAGCCTCGTCTGAAAAGTTAATTTAGTGGTTTATTCTGACATTTTAATTACAGGGCGCGGAGCAGTGCTTAATAGTGAAGGAGAGGTGGAGCTTGATGCCTGCATAATGGATGGGAAGACACTTGGAAGTGGTGCAGTCTCTTCAGTGAAGAACATTAGAAATCCAGTGTCACTTGCACGTGCAGTAATGGAAAAGGTTTGAGGTTGAAAAAATGTTGCTAAAACTTGAAAAAAAAATTAAAAAATTCAACTTTATTTTTGCTTTCTGCAGACAGACCATGTGATGCTGACAAGCAGAGGGGCGAACTTGTTTGCAGAGAGTATTGGTGTGGCCACAGTTTGTACAGAGGAACTTGTGTCAGAGTTTGAAAGAAAAGAATGGGAGAAACACAAGAATTATGTGACTGGTGTTAAGGAGGACTTCAATGCGACGTGGTATGTACGTGTAATAGACCTGATACAGTGCTCACTTAAGTAAGCAATTGTGTGTGTGTGTGTGTGTGTGTGTGTGTGTGTGTGTGTTTGCTTGTTGTTGTTTTTTTCTTAGGGCCCATGATACTGTTGGAGCAGTGGCTGTGGATTCTGCTGGAAATGTTGCCTGTGCCACATCTACGGGAGGCATCAGAAATAAAATGGTTGGCAGAGTGGGAGACTCCCCAGTAATTGGTTCGTATTAACAACAAATAATAACCACACACATAGTTGTTATGTTCTAATAAAATACAGCATGAGCATTTCTTTAATTCATTCACTTTTGTTTTTTTTCTTTTCAAAATGTAGGTTGTGGGGGGTATGCAGACAATTTCAGTGGTGCTGTGTCATGCACTGGCCATGGAGAGAGTATTCTCAAAGTTACTTTAGCCAGACTTATTATTTCATACATGGAACAAGGTAAGAATGGTGCTTACGATATTCATATCATTGTGAGACATTGGTACTACCCGATGTTTCTCCAAAGGTAAAACTGTAGCAAAAGCCTCAGAGTTAGCCCTGAAGTACATGGGAGATCGTGTCCATGGAGCTGGCGGTGCCATTGTGGTCTCTCCATCCGGGCAGTGGGCTGCTACATTCACCACTGAGAGAATGGCCTGGGCAGCAATAGAGAATGATACTTTGTGGTACGGTCTAAATCCTCAAGAAAAATGTCAAGAATCTTTTACATAATGTTTTATGTATTTTCATTTTGTAAAACAGAATTTTTTCCTAGGGATATTGTAATTGTAAAATTGTATCATTATCTTACTCAGTGTGTCCTTTTATAACAATGGCTCAAGTATTAAAAAAAAAAAAATCTGAATTATGAATACACAGGCAATTTCTACTTTTTTTGTTCAATAAACACATGTTATTACACTGTAATTGTAGTTATTTCCCACCTTTTGAATGACTATGGTTACAAGTGAGTCACTGGTGATGCAGGTTGACAGCCACATTTTTCCAGTCAGCTTCAGAGCAGCTCTGGCTCTAATAACCACTAATGTGAACTGAGGAGTCAATACATAATTTATAATGTGAAGCTTTGAGCACCTTGGAAAGTGCAAGAAATTCAAGGTATATTAGACTATTAAAAAAAACAAAAAACGAATACGGTGACAATAATTACATATTGAAAAAGCAATAATATATTACCATGGATGCCAGTAAATTTCAATTTTTATACACTTCATGTGAGATCAATAGAAAATGGGACATACTCAATACTCCGCTATGACAGGGCAACCAAAAGAATGAAAGAGCAGCCAAGTTAAGTGAAGTTAATTTGGTTTTTCATTCTGTATGTTGCATAAAAGGGATCTAATTTAATAGGAAATAATGCGTGACGACGGGCTGCTCGGTGTAAACACAAACCACGTGACGCTGTTTGCAGCAGTAGGACGAATGACGGCTGAGTTTGAGGAAGTTAACTTGGACCTGCAGCAGCTGTGTTAGTATGTAATCTTACACGAGTTGGATGCACCGCTTGAGGGTTACAGAGGTGAGGTGGCTTTGTAAATATTATATCATTTTTAAATATATGCAGAGATATTGCAAACTATGAAATTAATCGGAAAGATTAAACGTACATCGAAGCATCGTAGCTACAAACAAACTTGCTACCTCAGGCCTCTACCAAAATGCTAACGCGATTTAGCTTGCTGACAAGTTAGCATTTGGGGATTGAAATATGTTTGCTTCCACTTTCTGCTAATGTATTGGATTTTTGGATTGGATCTAGGTTTGACCATTACACATATGCAGAAGAGAGCATGCAATGTACATGTCAATGGTTTTAACTTCATTCATACATTGGCGTTAGCATGTTGAGCTTAATCTTGTTTTCTAGCGGATCGTGTTAGCCCCTTGCTATGAAGCTAGCGTGCTAACTGATGGAAATCGTAATACAAACATAACATGCGCAAACTCCGTAAACCTTCACACATTTGTGCATTAAACTAATAATTTAGACCTTTTTGTTACCGACGAGTTATTGCACCATATAATGGCAATTAAACATTACGCATTCTAACTATTTCGGCCTTTCATCTGCTTAGCCCCCGTCAATACACAAGTAATCTGCTTCACTAACGTGTCTTCATTGGCAACACCAAGCCCTCTTAAACATGATATGATACCATTTATGAACACCTGTATTGTCAACAAGAGCTTAATATCTGGTTTTGCTGATGAATAAACAATGGTGTAGTTATGCAGCTTAGATGTAAAATTGTTTATAAACAAAGCTGATATTTCATACATTGGATGATGTTTAATACCACTATTCTCAAATAATGATTCCATGTTTCTTGTAATATCATTGACACCTCTCTATACAACCTTCTTGATCTGTTTTCCATGCTTTATCTTAATACAGGAGGAAGGTAGCAGCATTCATGGATATTGTGGACACTTTTAACCACCTAATACCCAGTGACCAGTTGGATGACTCGCTGATAGTTGGTCAAAATCTGGAATGTGAAGCCAATAATGAATTTTGTCCAGGAATTCCACTTGAAGATTCACTGAAAAACATGCTTAGTGATAAAGATCCTATGTTTGGGTGTGCAAGTTCACAATTTAATCTGTTGGACAGCGAAGACCCTGCTTTTCAAATTGCTGGTATGTTACATACATGGTGTTCACTTTTCTTTTGAGTTTCATTATAAACAGGCTCTGTCACAATTAGATTTTCACTGTTCAACAGGTCTTGATGGTGGTACCATGTCTTCAGGGCTTAGCAGTGCAATAACAGTTGCAGAAACTCCACCTGTTAAACGGCCTGTTGGTCGACCCAGGAAACGCCCCTGTCATGTAGAAAGTGGTAAGATATTTTTGCTTGTTTATTTTAGTGGGACTACTAATTGAACATACTCTTGTGTATTATAGCATTCTTTCTTTTTCTATTTAGAATGTTCAGTCAACAATGCCTCACAACCAGATGAGACAGATTCTCCTATTGTACGCAGAAGGCCAGGCAGGCCTAGAAAGCTGCCCATCACCTCAGATAATTCATTTGTGATTGACAAAGGAGTGACAGGTGTCAAGTTAAAGCAAGAACTACTTAATGGTGGACGCATCAACATTGATGATTTTGAATGCGCATTATGGTTACAACCCAATGTTGTTTTGAGAAAGCTGACTGTAACTATTGGCGGATTTAGGATCGAGTTACTTCCAGGACCTGGATATACTCAGACTGTGAACGAAAGCTTTGAGGATGGCATGGCCTACACTGGGGACATCGGATTAACAATGTTGCAGGATGCGACACTTGATATACAATCACATTTAACAGACAATATAACAGCAATAGATATAGTAAAAAGTTGTGTGGAGGATGCAGCTCTTGGACTAGGCCCTTATGTAAATCCTAACGAAGTCCAAACTGCCAACGGGACATTACAAGACACTCAGTCTGAAGTAGATGCAAAACTAGACAATCATGCTGAAAAGCAGAAAAATAATAGTAAGCAAAAAGAGCCTGCTAAACCACAGCAAAAGGTTAATGACAACAAAACAAGTAACAACATTGAGAAAAGTCCAGACAAACTACATGCACATCCTATTAAGTTAAACAAGCCAAAGCCAGACCTCACATCCATTAAGAATAAAAAAGTGGTTTCAGGTCTGCCACATGCCATCATTAAGAAACCCAATCCACTGCAAAACACACAACCAAAAAATGAAAAACATGTCACAAAGATTGTCAAAGACAAAAAGGGTGTTGTGTCTTTAAAAAGGCCCATTGAAAATGCCCAAAGTGGTCCTCACAATAAGGTCCAAAAGACTCAAGGAATGGCTGACGTTAAAGTCAAGCCAAAGCTGCCAACCTCACCGACGGCTTTAGTGAAAAAGAATTCATTCTCAGGCAATCGCGAGCAACATGGACCCAGCAAACCCATCCCACCACACAACAAAGTTGAGAGCGTGCATCCAACTCACAGTCGCCCAAGCCAACCCGTAAAGTCACCGGAGGCTTCTGGACATGAAAAGATTAAAGTAAAAAAGCCAG
This sequence comes from Scartelaos histophorus, assembly GCA_000787155.1. NCBI lineage: Eukaryota > Metazoa > Chordata > Actinopteri > Gobiiformes > Gobiidae > Scartelaos > Scartelaos histophorus. The sequence goes on along the minus strand of KN497763.1, from coordinate 14,356 downwards.
AGAAGCTGGTTCATAAACAGAGAAGTAGGACCATCTCAGTAGAAGAGCCGGAGCTGTTCATCCCAGACAATGCACCTGTGAAGAAAGAAAGTGCTGAGGAGCTACCTGCTGCCAACAGTGAGACACTGTGGGACGGGTGCAACTCTTGTGGCCTGTGCAAAAAGCCCCATAACAACATGTAAGTGCCCGACTAATATTTTATATTGATTTTGTACTGTGGAGGTTAACAATATGCATCATGGAAAGAAATGTATTTACTTTAACACAATTGAACAAGACTTAATGATCTAAAGTAGATATTTCATGAGACCATCAGTCACAAAGACAGTTTTGTTTGTTTTCTGGTTGTGAAGAAAAGTATCTTTGTAGTCACCTGCACCCAGTTTTTTTCTACTCTTTAACTTTGCATCATTCTAGGAAAAATTTACCACTGAAAAGAAAAACATTTTAAGTAATTTCTTCTGTTATTTTTGAAGGTTTATGGTGGGGTGTGGTCGCTGTGACGACTGGTTCCATGGCGACTGTGTAGGTCTGGATTTGGTAAAAGTTCGAGAGATGGAGGAGGAAGACCAGATGTATGTGTGTCTAAAGTGCTGTGAAGAGGAGAGTAAGAAAGTAGAGCCTGAGCCTCCAGGTGCACCCAAACCTGAAGTTAAAAATGAAATCCAGGACCCTAAGACCTCCCCCACCAAACCAAGAGCCGGGCCCTCCCAGAGTGTCCCATCAGGGGGGGTCCCTGCTGTAAGAAAGGTGAGAAGAACTTATGCAAGTCTTTTTTTGAAATGTCAAAGTCCACACAGCTATATTTTTAATTCATTATTACATTTTTTGTCATTTATCTTCTACAGCTAATTGCTCCTCTGATTTTTATAATAGCCAGTGTTTCCATTGCAGGGTTTGTTTGTTTTTTTGTTTTTGCATGGGCTGTTGTAGGATATTTCCACATGGGGGTGGTTAACATGGTGTGTTTTCACCAAACGTGCACGGCTTCAAAATCAATTGAAAACACAAACTTTTATCTACCTGACACTGTATTTTTGCACACACATCTGCCTGAACCCCCTTCCTGTTTTATCATAAAAATCAATATGACAGAACTGACTTTTACTGTCTGTTTGAACAGGAGCCTGATCGACGGCAGTCCACAGATCACAAACCCGGTATGGTTCTGAATCCTGTATACATTTATTTGACAAGTCATGACTTGACTGAGTATATTTTGACTTTCCGTCCACACAGCCTTTTATTCAAAACAAGATGTGAAAAGTAAGGCTTCCTCATCCTCCAAGAAGCCTGTGTCTTCGGAACAAATCAGGCGAAGTGTGCGTGATTCCTTAAAAGAAATTCTCACACAGAGGTAAGACTTAAAAGTTAAATGTTTTCAGTACTGCATTTACCCATCTGCAAGCCGTTCATTCTAACTTGTGTCATGGAATACCATCAACAACTGTGATTCTGCCAATGTTTTAGGTTGAAAGAATCCAACTTAAATGTCAGTGTGGAGAAGGCTCATGAAATTGCCAAGAAAACAGAACGCGAGTTGTTTCACTTGTACAAAGACACTGACAGCAAATACAAAAATAAGTACAGAAGTCTAACGTTCAACCTTAAGGATACTAAAAACAATGTAGGTTACCCTTCAGTGTTATTAATTATTAAAAGTTGACATTTTATTTATTTAGTTCATTTCTTTTTGTGTTTCCTGTCAGGTCCTATTCAAGAAAGTTCTCAAGGGGGAAATTTCTCCTGGCAACCTCATTCGAATGAGCCCTGAAGAATTGGCCTCAAAGGAGTTGGCTGCTTGGCGACAAAGAGAAAATCGACATGTAAGTAATACTTTTTCACACTTTTTCTTTAAGTGACCTTTTAGTTCAACTCTAAAAGTATTCCATTTGTCATTTTTTTTACAGACAATTGAAATGATTGAGAAGGAGCAAAGGGAGGCAGAGAGGCGGCCGATCACCAAGATCACGCACAAAGGTGAAATTGAAATCGAGAGCCTTGAACCAGTGAAGGCACCCGAGACTGTAGAGGTGAGAGAGAGGTCAAATAATCAACATCATATTTACCTGTTCAAATGTACGATGGTGAAGTTCAATAACTTTTTCTTTCTTAGCCTGTGCCACCTCCCAAAGCAACACCTGTTCCCGCACCAGAGCCAACAGTCACTCCGGAAAAGAAAGAAGAAACTAGCTCACTGGAGAAGGATACCACAGCACAACACAAGTCACACTTATTTGACCTGCACTGCAAAATCTGCACTGGTACCTCTTGGCTTCACTGTATCTATTTGTCTCCGTTCAAACACACAGTCATCAAATTTGGTTTCATATTTTACAAGGTCGTATGGCGCCCCCGGTGGAAGAGGCTCCAACTAAAGTGGTCAAAGTCGCTACTACAGTGATTAGGAGACAATCCACTAAAGGAGAGGAGTCCAAGAATATCACCACCCCCCCTCCCCCTGACGATGACCTACATCTCAGTGTGTTGGAGGAGAGTCTTCAGAATGCAAAGTCAGTCTTCGGAGCAAAGTAAATACACATTTTAGTATAAACCTGTGGGAAACGCTGTGTTAAGCCACTAAAGTTATGGTGGCACAAGCGATCTATTTTTTGAATAATTTTACTTAATATAATACAGTGTTAACATGTTTATTTTGGGTAAGATAACTTTTGAAATCTTGATTACCTTACAGGCTGGAGACTCCTACAGCAAAGGATGAAACTGCTACTTTCCTGGCTGGCCTGAAGTTCTTGTGGCGTGGATTTCTTCACATGGCCTCTGTAGCTAAACTTGTAACCAAGGCTTTTCCTGTTTCTGGCATTTTAGACCATTTGACTGAAGTGAGTTCTGCATTCTGTTTCTCACACAAATCATCATAATGTGCATGTTTGAGTTGTATGGTTCTTTCTTTTTAGGATCTACCAGATAGTGTTCAAATTGGTGGGAGGATTGGTCCACAGATTGTGTGGGATTATTTGGAGAAGATTCGGGCAACTGGAACCAAAGTAAGAACCTAGCAATGATGATCCCAGAGTCAGTCTTTTTTTAATTTCTAAGTCATTGGCGTGTATTTTTGTCTAGTGTTTTTTCCACTAGCTATATCTTCCTTCATTTCACTAGAGATTGTTAGTTATAAATATGTCTTTGCTTTATCCTCTGACTTTTATGCACTTTTTATAGGAGGTGTGCTTGATCAGATTCTGTCCTGAGACTGAAGAAGATGAGATCTCCTACACTTTGCTCTATGCCTACTTCAGCAGTCGTAAGCGCTTTGGTGTGGTGTCAAACAACTTAAAACAAGTGAAGGATATGTACATCATTCCTTTGGGTGCTACTGAAAAAGTGCCACATCAGCTTGTACCGTTTGATGGACCAGGTAATCATACACAATCCTGTTATGTTTGGCTTATGAAAACTATTACTCACCATTATTGTTCCACAGGCTTAGAGATCAACCGTCCAAATCTTCTTCTTGGACTCATTATACGCCAGAGACCAAAGAGAGATTATATTTCTGTGGAAAGTGAAACAAGGCCTGCCCCAGAAGTTAAGCACAGTACAGTGCAATTAAAGGAAACCAAATCACAAGACGAGGATGAGCAGCTATATCTCTCCAGTTTGACCCGCCCACTCAGAAAAGAGAAGGACAAACCACTTGACACTACTGAAGATGCAGAAGAGGAAGATGAGCCATTGGCATTTGAAGACCCTCCTGCTACAGAGGAGGGAAACAATCAGGGAGCCAAAAAGCCACGCTTCCTACCAGGTGTGCTGCTTGGCTGGGGTGGGATACTGCCACCACTGCCAGATGTTTTTGGGAAATCTTCACCATCAACAGCTGCAGATGACACAAAGAAGACACACCACCAGGCTGTGAAAACAGAGACATCAACATCTGGAAACTCCCTCAAAAGTCCCACATCTGTTACTCCTCGTGATCGCTTCCTCATCAAGAAAAAAGATGTAAAACCTGCTAAAGTTGAGCCTGAGTTACCCAAACCAACTGACGCGGCCAAAAATGTCCCATCAACAGATACAACTGCGGCCGTGAGTCAGAATTCAGCCATCACTTTGAAGGATAAGCCTCCAGATGTGTCCACTGAAGTGTTCCTGGCCAGCTTGTCTACAGAGCAAAGCAGTTTGCCCAAAGGGGATGCTGCTGTTGTGAATGAAGTTAATAAAACTGCATATACAGAATCACATCATCCCACAACTACAGTAGAAGTCACTAAACCGCTCAGTGGGATATTGAAAAAATCTTCAGCATATTCTACTAGTGCAAATGAAGGTACAATTGAGGTGCTACCAAATGAAAAAGCTGGCAATGCACAAAGTCATAAAACTGTTTCTAGTGTGGTTGAAAGTCACTCCGTAAAGTCAGTTGTTTCCCCAACACCAGTGAAAGCCACGGAGGAATCTACAAAACACACTAGTGGTGAAGATAGTGTTATAAAGGATGATACTGGCTATTTAAATCCGTTTGTAGTACAGGAAGTAGTTACAGAAATACCACTGCTCGAACCAGATTCCACCACAGCAGGAGAGCCTGCAGACCGCCACACCAGTGATTCATCTCTTCCAGAGGAGCCTCCAGTATCAGGCAGCTACGATTACCCATCAGCTCCATCAGCTTTGCCCACTGCAGAAACCCAAGAGCACAACTCCAGTGCAACTTTGTCTTCAGAGGAGTCGTCTGGACAGTCCAAGGAGTACAGACGCATTGAAGTCCGCTACACTGACCACGATCGCCGGCATTACAGGGAGTCGCATCACGGGAAGAAGAGCCGCCACCATGACCGAGAGCGGGAGAAGAAGCACGAGCGTAACTACGACGACAAGTACAGGGACCGGAGCCGTCACCATGGACACTCAGACGATCGCCACAGTGAGAAGAGGAAAGAGCGTCACCACAGCGACGATTACAGACACAAGGACAAGCACAGGCACAGGCGGGACTCCGATTATGAAAATGGCCGGCGAAGTTCAAGGGACAGCTACTCTTAATTACGTTATGTTTTTAAAATGACTGAAATGCTTTGCTCAGAGATGGTTCAACGTTTTATGTGATGATTTACTTTTTAAAAAGTTTTTTGTAATTGACAGAACAGCCAAAATGAGATATTATTTCAAACATTTACAGAAATACCCTCGTAAGATCCCAGATGTTCAGTTTTGAAAGAAATGGTCAGGTTTTTAACATTTGTATTGTATATATGTTCATACTGCACTGTTGTGCAAAAAAAAACTATACATCACTTCCAGACTGATAGCAACATGTGGACCACTTTATTGACACTCAATTATCCGGCATTAATGTTACAAAACTTAAACTGCAGCTTTGCTTTATTTCAGATTTTGTTTTAAATATTTTTTAAACATCTTTATAAAGACGTGTACATTTTGGCTTGTAAAATACATGAGGAATGAAGTGTCCTTTGCACTGTCTGTCTATGTACAGTTCGTAATAAAGCTAATCCTTTTTTATTGTCAGGCATAAAAATCTTTCATAAATATTAGATCATTGTATTTTGTTAAACATAGGTTATTTAATTTATCCCCAAAGTTTATTTTTTGTAACTAAGAAAAAGATTCACATAAAAATGTCATATTTCAGTCAACTTAACTGCACCCAACACATTTTCTTTATTGACAATAAACTCTAATGGTGCCAGCTTTATTAGCATTGTGGTAATCGTTATCTACGACTGTTTGTTGCCGTCATAAACATTAAAACCCTCACTATTTGGAAGAAACTGCAGTGGCTTGATGTCATTATACAAGTGAACATTTCTGAGACAACCTTCATAGCCTTTGTCAAATAACTCCGATGTCACGAAGGATATATTTCTGTCTAGTTCAAATCCTCCAAAGTAAATTTTATCTCCATAATTTAATGCTACATATCGCTCAAAAGGATCAATATTAGTGTGGATAACTCTCATATTATTTAAGAAGACCTGGATAACTGTACTATTCAATGCTATAGAGATATTGTGCCATGTATTGCAACACAGGGGTGTATTTTTAAATCTTAGTGGTTCAGGAAGTTTTTCTCCTAAATTTACTGCAATTTTGAGGTGTCCTTTTTCAAGCCCAATTGCAAGATAGTCTTCATCATCACGCTGTGCTTTACCCATCCACATAATTAAGCTATCATTACAACTGGGAAGAAAGCTGAAAGAAACCTTTGTGCTTTTTAAATCCCTAGTGTTGTGTCTTGAATCAGTGTATTTTATATAAGATTTTCCCGTAAAACAGAATGTATCAGTGGACATTTCAGTATCACAAAATCTTCCACTCCATCCTAAAGGACATAAACAGCGATATGATGTGACATTATAGGGAGAACAGAGTGAACCGTGCTTGCAGTTATTGTTCACACACCCAACAGACTGGCTGCATAGAGGCCCAGTCCAGGCAGACGGACACGCACACATGAAAGAGTCTGTGCCGATTGGCCTGCATCGCCCCTGGTTTTGGCACACTTTGTACCCACACGCCGTGCCATCCCAGTCCCCCACATTGGTCCCGCTCACTGCTCCTCTCTCTGATAAGTCCAAGTCCACACCATTCACAATGAGCTCCCTCAAACCGCCCGTGAACCCCATTGGAGCTCCTTCAGTTGCATCAGGAGTAACAGAGCTTAAACTGGACACCCCTCCGACAAACAAGTCTGTTGCCACGTCAAGGGTGGTCATGCTCTGAGTCGTGGTGTTGTGTGTGATCTCCTTGTTATCCAAACTGAGGAAGCCCCAAGAACCCAGCCTACCCGCCCTCACCCTGTGCCAAACTCTCCCGCTGGGGTCCACTCGGCCAGCGGACTGAAGGATGTGGGTGCCATGTCCCAGACTGTATCTCAGCTGGACGTGGCCCGAGGTCAGCGACAGGCAGAGGAAGTCTCCTGCAAACAGACAACAAAGTCGGTTGGGGGAAACAAAAAATTGTGATTATTACAGATTTACTGAAAGCATGAGATTATAGTCTTATATAAAAGATTTCACAGCACATTTACCAGCCTAACATCAATAAATATTGTGATTTCTGATTTTTATTTTTGAACATTATACTTTTAAATATAAAAGTAAGCTTAAATTACTGCCTTGGCATTAATTTAGGGATACTTTTATATGGTCGAATGCTATAGATCTGCTGTGGAATTGGCCCAAATAATCATAAGATGTAGTTTTTCTCAAAAGTAATTCTACCACTATAACCTCAAAAATGTCACATTGCGTTATGAAATTTACCTGAAATGAATGTTCCAAGCCTTATTAAAGGTACAGTGGCTCTTTGAAATATACCTGAATTTGAATGACTTGCCGCGAAACAAGCTTTGCCACTCCTTGTAAAGATAAATAGTTAATGGCCCATATGTAATTATTTGTTCTCAAGTTCTCTGTTAGCATAGTCATTGAAACAACAACAAAATCATATATTTATATTAAATCTAAAATCAGGCTGCTTCTGAATTGTGTAATTCTAATCCTAACCTGCTCTGTTATTAAGGTGCTGTGCTGTGTACACGAGGATGCCCTCTGGTGCTAAAGGCTGGAACTGCAGCTCTATTACAGTGGTGTGTCTCAAACTCAGGGGGGCAAACGCCATCCAGGAGGAGTGGTTCCCGCTGAAGAATGGATCCGTGATGGTCACAGCTGAGGAGCATAACAACACAGCTGGTTAATAATTATTAGGAGTGAGATTATTGTTTAACACCTACTTCTGCAAACAGTGAACGGTTCAGGCTGCACTGACCTTTGTCGCAGTACAGCCCGGCGGTCCCCAGGGGGCAGTGGCAGGTATATCCGTTTGGGAGAGCGATGCAGGTGGAGCCCTGGGCACAGAGGGGAGGGGGGCTGTGCTCCACATCACACACCGATACAGTCTCTGAACACAGCGCCCCCTTCCATCCGACTGGGCACTGGCAACTGGAGCACAACATTTTTAGAGGTTTCGAGTGACATTTAATCATTCCATGACATTACATGGATAATGTGAGAAGTGATAACAAAGATAAATTTGGCTTAAATACCACATCTCTTAAAGAAAATTTATAGAGGTAGTAATTCTAACAGCCTGTGTTTTTGTTCACAGCCTGGGAGACATTGCACATAAATATTTTTAAGTTGGATGAACCATAAAACAGCACATTTATAAACGTGCACAGTGTAACTTCTCTGAGGGAGGGTCCGCCACCGCTTATCCTCATGCAAGACATTATTGCTTTCCCTGGAATGTTTCACAGTTTGGCATAAATCTAATGTTTAATCATGGAGGTAAGAAGATCAAGTTACAAACTTACTAAAACTTAATTAAACACAAGATAATGTAATAGCATAATGTGAAACATCTGAGAAGTCAATAATATCTGTTAAGTTGAGCAGGTGAAAAGTTACACAGTGCAGCTGTAATGTCAACCTTGTAGCTGCATGTTTTATTCATGACAGAGGTTAAATAGGCATAAAATGAGTCATGACTTACTACACAGATGAGCCCGAGTCCATGCATGTCCCTCCATTCTTACAGAGCACATGAGCACAAGGCGTGACTCCGCACTGACCCACACTGCGCCCAAACCAGGCCTGCCCCTCAGGCTGTCCCAGCACTTGGAATTTTCTGTCTCTTCCAGTGCGAAATTGCACATCAAAAATGCACCCTTTGAAAAGAAAAACACAAAATGGCACGTCAGCGAGCGAACTATATCTACATTTCACTGATGTTGGATTAATGAGACAAAGTAACAATCCACTTTGCATTGTTCAAAAAATATCAAAGGTGCTTTCAAGATATAATTAACATCAGATTAAGGACAAAAACTCTGATTGTGTTTTGAGCTAATCCCCCTCATGTAGCTTCTTTTGATTAAATAACGTTTTAGATTTTATTTGATATAGTCCCAAAAGTTTAAAAATTCACAAGTAAAGCATATCTTATTAAAAAAATATAATAAAAAAATAAATCATGCCATTCTAATTGTCAATTTTTCAGCTTTTAACACATCAAGTTGGAGGACAAAAAGTTCACTTGTTGCCTTCAGTGTCACCCACTGACAGGTGCCATTATGAACAGGGGTGGGCGATGTTGACAAAAATGAATTTCTCAATAAAGATGATCAGACAATATTATGGCAATCCATCAGAAATGTGCTGTTACACACAACAGCAACAGTGTTATGGGGGTTGAGGTTTAAGACATCGCACAAACACACTTATTGGAAAACTCTCTATCTCCAAACTAACACTGCTGGTTTGATGTAGCTCTATAATAAACATCATAATGCTTGTCATTCACTTCTCCAATATTTCTGGCTCCATTTGTGCTTCAATCAAAATGTTGACTTTTTAAAGATAATATTTGCAGTGACCAGGAGAGGCATTCTATTAATATTAGGCCCAAACACAGGGCAGAGCGGTGGACAGGAGCTCACGTCTCTGCTGCATTAGTCATGGGCATAAACAGGATGCAGGGGAAATGTCATGTTCACTCATGAATATTCACCACATGACGCCGTCTACTTGGCACACTCCAGCGACAGTGCAGTACAGAACATAAAGGGTTCAAAAAAAAGCAACGCTGATTCATAAGGCGTAGACGACTATTTTGGTGGGTTATTTTTGTTAAGCTCCACTTTTACCGCCTCTTGTGTGAGAACTAAGAAAGGTGCGAAGTTGAGTCTAGACATTTTATATTTGGGGTAAAGCTTTAGTTTTTGCATTGTCAGTACAGGGTCGGTGAATAATAAGAAGGCAACGACAGACCGAAAGATGACCCAAGTTCAGAACAGGAAATCATTTTAAAGGTGCACTGTGTAACCTGTCTGATGGGGGGTCTGTCATTTGCTTGTCTCCATGGAGATGTGCGTAGAATGTTCCACAGTACGGCCATAAACTTCTGAACCTGCAGTGAAACTTATAGTCAAATTACAGGTTAGATTTGTGGCACGGCGACCCCACTCACAGTAAGAAAGGATGTTTTTTAAGATATATTTGAGCAATAAATAACACCTGTAGTTGAATAAATGCATTAACACACTGTGGACCATTTAAATGCATTAATATCTCCATAGAGACAAAACCGGTTGGGGACCTTCTCCAGAAAAGTTACACAATGCACTTAACCTTGACACAATCAACACCTTTGAATTTTATGGAGTCTACTTCAATAGTAAAATTAATGACAGAATTAAATATCTTCACATTATTTTAATGATGGTAATTAAGATTTATAGTTAATAAAATTAAATTTGGTGTTACATAAAATAAGAATCTTAATCATCAAAACTTAATATAAATGTGTGTTAAAGAGGGGGTGCTGCACTTCTATGAGATAAACACATAAAATATTTAGATCACCATGTTACCTTTTAGTGTTTAGAAAATTCTAACCCGCCTTCAGAGAACTTTCACAACCATCTGTGTGGCTTTGCTAATGAAACTACTGCACATTGCATCAGGTTTGTGAAGTTGTAGTGTAATGTTTTTGTAATGTTTTTCCAGTATTTGCACTTTATGAATTGCATTTACTGTTCTGCACCAGCCTGCTCCTGTTTATATGCTCTAAATTCCATTGTTACTTGTGACAATGACAATAAATCCTTGAATCTTGAATCTTCAGCTCTGACAAAAATTACCTTTAACAATTTCTTGTGAAATACCGGGCCCTGCTCTGTGTCTGCCCTCCCCTCTCCACAGCTCCAGTGATACTTGCCTTCCCCTCTCCGTCTGGCCCCTGCTCTGCCATCTTTCCACAGGGGCCGCTGTATCTGTTGATAACTGGGAGTGAAGTGCATTATCAGTGTGCTCACCGCCAGCCATCATGATTAGGGCTCCAGGAAGGTCACCCAGATCTGATTAGACACTCGTGAGTTCTCATTACATCCAAACTGAAAGGTTATGCTCGCACCGGTGTCGCCTGGTCACCAACAGGGGCCACCGCACTCACAAATGGCACTTTAGTATGTGGGTAATTTGATTTCAGAGCCTCTATTTGGTAAGCTCTGCCTTAGCCAAACAAGCAGAATCATTCTTAAACATGAGCAGCACTTAGTCACCTTCAATGGATTTGCCATGACATTTTATAAAGCCAGAGTGCGACTGAATACAGCTATGATGATATTCATAGCTATTTCCCATTATTACAGTTATGGAAATCTTGCCCTCCTAGCTCTGCGCATTAGCGACCACAATAAAAGCTTCAGAGAAATCGTTGCTACATGGAGGTCACTTTAGAAAAAGCACAAATGATGATGATGATGACGAAGGCTATTTGTATGTAAGGACTAGCTCAAGTGAATTATTGAATCAGGGATGGATTGTACTGTGCCAGTCCATGAAGTGATTATAGTCAATACAAGCCCATAATACCGCTGCAGTGGTACAGTAACTCTCTGTACTCAGTGTGCTGGCTACTATATTCTATTTTATGAGAATAATAGAACAGAAATAAGCCCAAGAAATATTTGATATATTTTTCTTAACACTTGGTCCAAAATATAACAGTATACAGAACAGTCATTGTAAAACTGTACTGTAAAAGATTTGCTTAAACTGAAAAATGACATCTTCAATATGGCAGTTGTTGTTCATTGGATATGAATCAAAATGAGCAAACATATAAAATGGAACAAGTTAGCATAGCAGTGTTCTTTATCTTCCACGAGAACTCTTTTGCAAAGGGAAGGGGGAAAAAAAGGTAGGGAAGCTCGTCTCCTGCACATGCACCAGGCTCTGTTTAAGCTACAGTGATGGGATTTCTGACTTTGACATTTTGATTGTCTCTCCCCATTCTTCACTCCCATCTGTCCAATGTAATAAAGGTCTAAAAATCAAAACTAAAATGCCATCATTTTCTGATCTATATTATAATTTTGTTCCCTCATCAAAAACATACCTGGAGTTGTGTTTTGTTTCATTCACAGATGCTTTATAAATGCACAAATCCTGCATATCTTTTATTAAACTGAAAACAATCTGTTCCACCTTGCGATGATTTAAACAGACTAATAATAAAGGATTACTCAAATACGTGTGACTAAAGCAAAAAAACAACTCCAGGAATGTTTTTGAGGAGATGACACCATTATAACAAGGCTTAAAGCGCAGAAAAGTTAATTTTGCGTAAAATTGGACCTTAAAGTATTGCTCAGTGTTTGCAGCATTAGACCGGTAATAACTCTCATATCATATAACATTAGTATTTGCACAGTATTAAAGCTTACCAGCCAAATCAATATGCCAATCACCACTGCACACTGAACCCCATAATGAAAAAAAACAAAAGGAATGAAGATACAATCGACCTCAAAGCGATTTCTCCTCCCCACCTCTCCCAGGCCGGTGTCTCCCTTTCATTACCCCTCTCGCTTTCTACTGCTTACACAGAGACAAAGATCCCGAGAGAAACTCCAAGCTCCACCGCTTCTATACTCCAACAAAAAAGCCCTGTCTGTGCAGTAATGAAGCCGTAGCAGGTCTTACCTTGAAAGCCATGACGGAACCTGGAGCCGATCGGCAGCAGTTCGGGGGTGTACTCATTATACCCGCCCACAAAGAGCTGATGGAAAACACTCAATCCCACCAGGGGGCCCCGCGATGAGCCAGTCCGGTTGCGTTGTCCGTCAACCTGAGGAATCATGCCGATACTCATGCACTATTTATCCCAGACGTGTCAATGTGGGAGTTATGGCTTATTCAGACTTAAATCAATGCTACAGAATCTATAGAACGGTACACGTAAAGTGCAGTTATTACCTTTCTGAATACAATATGAATTTAAAGGTAACTTTCCTGTGTAGGGCTCGCCATAGAGATGCTATTGTTTTGTCTGAAATTTCCTGGAATGGTATTAAACGTGGGTAGTTACTGATCTAAAACGTGCATTCTAACAATAAGTGGGCTCATCTCTCCAAAGATCTGACTCGTAACTTTGCCCCGTGGTCTGCTGCGTTATATTCCTGGCAATATCTGCATGTCCGGAAGCAGAAGATGGACTCTGCACCACAAAATGACACAGTGCACCTTTAAAATTCATGTTAGAGATTAATTCCAGGAAAGTGGCAGGATGGATTATCTACTTATCTGTGACCATCCTATTAATATGGCCTAATACAAAGTGATGCGTGGTGAGTAAAGAGGACCTATATCCTCTTAAATATTAATTACACTGGATCATGTCTCTTCCTAGACACAAGTGGGAGACTTATTCAGAATATAAAAATATAAAATAAATAAGAATATTACATAATCTACCTAAAAAAAAGTGACAGACAACATAGGCTTTGCAAATAAAAGGTGTTAATATAATGAGTAGCAGAGGTGATCCAAATAAAAGCACAGTTATGTTAAATATTACTCAAGTTGACGCATATAAACGCATAAAAGTATATTTTCTTAAGACTTAAGACTAGTGGACTTCAAGGTGCTTTAACTTTAGTACAATTTAATCTTAGTGGGTAGATATTTATCACATAATGGGACTAACATCTGTAGATAGAACCAGTCATAGGGGCATGAATCCCTTTTTGCATGGCATAAATCTTAATTATGAGATGAATAAAATGGTTTAAAGTTAAAATATGGGTTGAAACATGTCAAGAAGGTTTTGGATAATGTTCGAGGATGTATTTGTCTCAACTGTCCGCAAAAATGGCAGATTACGTTTGGGTTTTTAGGTGTAGAATGGTCATTTAAATGGATTTCTAAACATTTGCCACGCCATATAGGCTGGATAAAAACCTTCCAGCTGTAATAATAACTTAAAAAATCTCCATGGTTAAGATCTCTTCCCTCACCTTGAGCCAGCCCGTCCTCTTCGCCCTGCCGAGCATCACACTGTGCACGGGGACGCGGGGGTCCAGTCGGTCGCTGACGATGGTGGCCACTCCTGATCCCAGGTTAAATCTGTGCACCACTCTGCCGCTCTTTATCCCCACAGCCAGAAAATCATCACCGCGATTCCCTGAGAAAGTCACAAAATCAGTTAACGGAGAGAACTCTGATCCGTTATTAGACTAAAACAAACGTGTGCCAGTTAATCAATGGACTGTTAGAGTAACTGTTGTATTTGAGGCAAGATGCAGTTTATTATTTTTGGTTTTTGCCAGATTTTGCGCTGTTTCATGATTTTACTTTGTCAAAACCTGCACAGGAAATCAGATGACTCTCATTTTAACTAGGGATGACCTATACTGGTAGTGAATATCAGCGCAGATCCAGAAAACTTTGCTGAACTGGATATCGGGTTCATCATATCGGTTCAATCAATATTCTGGCCTTTTATTGGATGTGATGAGACTGTTTACCGACTTATGTAGACCCAGAGTATCTCATAATAGTAGCTTATGGTCAGGTCAGCTAGG
>KN497758.1:0-10619 GCA_000787155.1 Scartelaos histophorus | reverse complement strand
TGACCTTCCACTAGAAAAGTTACACAATGCACCTTTAAAGGGATAGTTTGAGTTTTTTGACATGAATCTGTACGTCGTCCCCATCAGCAGTGTGGTGCATAAACACTGACTTTCCCCCGACAGCCCCGTGAGCCGAGTTCTTGCCCGGTTTTGGTGCTGACAAAAGTAGTCAAGTTGGCTGGGGTCGTGAAAATAAAGCGTTTTTCTTCTCAAAACGTCACATCAGGAAATCGTTGTCGACACCTCATAATTGCTTGGCACTATTTTCTCTGCGTTCGTATCACTGCGCTGCCGCCAGGTGACACCCGCTCCTGTTTCCTGCTCGGAAAGTTAATGGCAACATGTTTAAATATGACACCGATAACTTACACACTTATACTTATCACTTTCTCACGTTAGCGCTCACGTTAGCTCTCTCGCGTCGCAGCATCATCAGTCTCAGCACGTAAACACTGCCAAACAACTGAAAAAAACGTGTTGGATTCGTGCACGGCCACTCTCAGCTTTCAGCAGCGCAGTGATACAAACGCAGAGAAAATAGCGTCAAGCGATTATGGGGTCTGACTTTAGCATTGACAATCGGTTTTGTGACGCAAATGTATCGCTCTTTGGAACACATATTGTTTTGAGGAGAAAAACGCTTTATTTTCTTGACCCCAGCCAACTTGCCGGAACTACTTTTGTCAGCACCAAAACCGGGCAAGAACTCTCAAGGGACGCTGTCGAGGGTACGTCAGTGTTTATGCACCACACAAAACGAACTATTCCTTTAAAGTCTTACAGAGCTTCAGCTTGTTGGTGCTCGTCGGTAATTTCACCTTTTTCTGTTACACATGTACATTACATACATTAACCAGCAGTAGAATCATTAAACGCAATGCTAAATTAAACAAAAAACGAAATGACTCACGTTGGGAGTGGATTTTGCATTGACGTCAAGTACAGTACTCAAGGTCTCTGCTGTTGGTCTGCATGAGTATATCTATTACACATGATTATTACAAGAGTGGATCTGATGGAGACTCAGAGCACAAAATATATATCAAGGCCCTCCTACAGTATATTGATGCCAGGATCTATAGCTCAGGGCTCCTGGGGTTAACAGCATCAGAGCCTTGGATTTGAGGCAGCCCATAGAAATACACTGGAGGTTTTTTTTCTTTTATTTTTGATGGAGAGGAGAGGAACCCAGGGTGAACTCTGGCAGGTGAGTCAGGTGAATTTTTAGAGATTAAAAAACTCGCTGCATCCTGCTCCATGGCTTAGTTAGTTAATGATCCTCACACATTGGCAGTACGGATTGGAATTTAGATATTTCTGTACTAACTATGTATAAATACTACTACGCAAACATGATAGAAATTAACATACACATTTCTTCGTAGTTTTAAGGTCGTTTGATTTGAAACCCCTTTTCATCTCCAAACCTTGGCTTGGAAAAGAGCCTCCTCCTGCTCGTGTCCATGTAAATGTTGTTCATTTGGATTTTTTTTTTTGCATTCTGCACTATGGCATAAAACAGATCAATTGACATGAGAATTTGCCTAAGTATAGTTTTAACTTTCTGAAAAGATCCCCAGATAACTTGCTTCACTAATGAAACAACAACTGTGTAAAATGATTGAATGAAGAGTCTGAATCACAAGAAATGATGGGGATGCAGTGGGTTTAGAGGATTTTTTTTTTCTTTTGCATGTGTATGTCAGTAATTTGTTTTGTAGGAAAATGGACACTCGATGCTCTACACCAAAGATTATGTGGGTTAAAATAGCTCAGCCTGGAGCAAAATGGATTCTTGTGAGTCTGAAAAAAAAGTAAACCTTGCCACAATCGAGTTTTCAGTGCAAGGTCACTACTTTTAAACAGATTTTTACATTTTTACATTACATTTACTCACATTACTTTCATTACTTTCATTACTTTCTACCCCTGAAATGTAATTCATTACTTTCTACCCCTGAAATGTTAGTATGTTAGTAAGAAAAATATCCGAGATCTGTTTAAAAGTAGTGACCTTGCACTACTTTTGAACAGATCTCGGATATTTTTTCTTATACTAACATTTCAGGAGTTGAATTACATTTACTCACCACATTACTGTAATTGAGTCGTTTTTATAAGTAATTTTTAGTTTTTTAAGTAGTTTTTGAAATAGGTAATTTTACTTCTGCTCAAGTACATTTGTACATTTTTACTTAATTACATTGGAACTCACTGTCAATACTGAGTAAAATCAGATTGATAGAGAAAAAAATATATAATAAAATGTGAAAAAATCCCTGTCTGCCAGAAATGAAAGGGAATTGTGAGGCATTTTCACAGAATTTTCATTTTCATAGAAAGTACAGTCATTGTATAGAACCGTCAGTCTGTCTTGGCTCCTTTTGGACAATGGTACCGAGCCAGAGACAGAGGTAGACATGGACGACATTCAAGAAAAAGGTGCACTGAATAATTCTCAAGAGGAAAGCGAAGGAAACCCATGGCCAAACCTTGGACAGCTATTTTCATCCAAACGTAAAATAGAGAATAACATAATAATGCAAAATGTGCCTGTCCCCCGTTCAGAGCTGTGAGTGTTCAAAACCTCCACATCACATCTACGAGTTGAACTATATAATTCAGAATTTGTTAAGTTATTAATTTGTTGAATTCGTTACGCAGTTAAAGTTCTATGTTCTATAAAGTTCCATAAACAGAAGGAAGAGCTCAGTGTCAGGATGTGTTGCTCAGGGTCTTTAAAATGTACAAAGTTTGTCTGTATCACCTAAAAGTTGATTAAAACAACGTGTGCTGCACTAGATTTAAGACTCATCCTTTTTTACGTCAAACAATTAAAGGTAACTAAGTAACTTTTACTCAAAATACATTTTAAATTTAAGTACTTTTTTTACTTTTACTCCAGTAGATTTTTAGATGGTTACTGTTATGACCCCAGGCCTCCCATTTGGATTTTTGTGTGTTTTGCTGGCCAGTTAGTTCCTGCTGTACGAGCCAGGGGTCCCTGATTGGTGGAGCACCTCTTCACCTGGCCCCGCCTCCAGCCTCCTCCCCTTATTTAAGAAGATCTACATTTTTTTGTTACTTCCCACACCCAAGCAGAGCTGGGTTGTAACAGTTACTTTTACTTGAGTAGGAATTGAGCAAAGTTAAAATACTTACTAAACTAATTGTATTTGTACTAATTAAACACAAATTTTCAGTACTTTTTCCACCTCTGACTGAAATATACTGTATACTTAACACCAAAGCTGTTCTTCAGTACCTTCATAGTTTTAAAATGGATTTGCATTTACACGATGGGTTTTAATTACACACATTACATATAGAATTTCATACATACTTTTATTGTTCTGAAAATGGTATATTCACTATAAAAATAATGTATTCATATGTTAAATGATCATGTGGGAGGCTTGTGGGCGGAGCAATGGATCTTACTGTTAAACATAAGAAGAATTTAAATAGGACCCAGGAGACGTCGCGAAATTACTCAAACGTAGATAGTAGCTCCAAAAAGTATCTGTACCCGCCTATTATGTCACGCAAACTTTTCTCGGGAGATTTGCAGTGAGCTGTAATCAGTATTCTCGGTACGGGGGCTTCCAGATCCGACCCGGGCTCCCTCACTTCCTCCTCCGTCGTCTTCTTCTTCTCTTGTTTTTATCAGGCGTCTCTCACCTGGGACTGGCCTGTCACTGTCAGTCTGCGTTAGCTTCAGGTGCCGTGTCTTTGCCGCCTCTTGACACTTCTTTAAGCGTGACTGCCCCCTGGAGCGAGCTCAGAATTAACAGCGAGCGCCTTCCCCCTCCCCGACCGACTCGTCCTCGCTCTACATCTCCTGCCAGACTTATATTTACTCGAGTAACTTCTAGAATAAGCGATCTCTTTGTGTCCACATTTTTTCAATTTTTCAAGCCGCATTGTGTAACATTTCTAGTGGAGGTTCCATCGAATGCTTTTTTTGAGATGGAAATGTTATTGGTTTGGCTAAAATGTTGCTTTCTGAGCTCACGGAGACCAAACCAGATCAAGTTACAAGTCAGATCTGTGGAGAAGCGACCCCACTTACAGTCACAATGTTGTTTTTCTAGGTATTTTTTTTACTCTAAAACCAACTGTAATTGAATAAATGTACGTTAGAGCTGTTTAATGTCATACTGTTCAACATTCCAGACAGAGCAATGACATCTCCATAGATACAAACAGGTGAAAAAAAGTAACACAAAAGTAACTCAATGCACCTTTATTATATGTCATTGCAGGATTGAGTAAAATTGTTAGACCAATGGCGATTTAGTCTCAATTTTTTTAATCTTTGATGTCTTTCTTGTCTTGTAAAGCACTTTTTGTTCAAATTGTGCTATACAAATAAACAGACACACATGAGGGTTTACTTTTGCCTCTTCACTTTCAGAATAAAGCACCTCAGACAGGAATAACAGCACCGTTTTGTGGACTGGATGTTATTGTTTGTGGAGGACAATTTCTATGGATGATGTGGATGAGATGCTGAACTTTAAATTTATCACATTACAAAAGGTATAAAGCCTTCTTGAACTCGGGGAGAACAAATCGCAGCCAAAATCGGGCGAGATAGCTCCTCACGTGTGTTTGTTTAACCACACAGTGAAGCTACAGATTAGTGACAGTGACTCTACTTCCTGTGGACTTTATTGCTCATCTTTTATACTTTAAAAATCATGTATCTGGAGTATTGCGCCACATTTCACAAATAATAATAAATCAGCTTTGACTCTTATCTAAACTAGAAGTGCAGAGTTCAGATCTGTGAACAATTCAGAGTCTCAGAGCGAGTGGTTTTACTGTGGACAGGAAACAGGAGACGCTCTGATGTGTCCGAGTCCGACCCAAACCCAACAGAAGATCTAAATATTTGTCTGAACCTGTTGGACTTTGGTCGGGTTTCCGTGCGCTATTGTGAACATAAATATCGATGAGAGAACATGTAATGTGACGATTTTAGCGGCTACGACATAAATGTTCTTTGGTGGCGACAGAGCTATAGGAGCTGCTAGAAACCAGAGATGATGGTAAATTGACGAGTAATTTCTAAGGGAATAAAGTGTTGGGGTGTAGATATTTCTCTTGGTTGTGGACATAAATAGCGATTGGAGAGCATGAATATGTGGTGATTTGGACGAATTGCTACGGCAGATTTCCTCGTAGCAACTTTAGCCATGAGAGTGGATTTGTTTTCGGTGCAGATACAAGTTGAGGATCAGATCTCTTCTTCTCTTTCTCATCAAGTGGAAAAATGAAATAATGAGAGTTTCTCCATGCATTTGTATTGGTTTCTGATCTGTTCAAACAGCGAGGTTCACAACACTGCAGCATTTTCACATGTAGATCAGTCGGGACAGTGGATAGACCGATAATAGAAGAGGGCCATACCGAGGGACCATCCAAAAACGGTAATACTGTACTGTGTATCTCGGCTAACCGTCCTCTCCACTTTATTAGCGCGTCAGTTGTGTGTGATGGGCCCTATTAGCTGAACGGACAGATGCGTAACGTTAAATACCTCGGGGAGCGCGACTGAGTTGACAACGCGCTCTGATGTGGGTGATGGCGGTGATCACGATGGAGGATTTTTTTATATTACGCAAAATTGACTCTTGTGAGATTTAAGCCATGTTTTGTTTCGTTCATCCTGGATTATTAGTCTGTCTACATGTCCGAAACTTAAAACATATCAACGCTTTAAGTCAAGACTCCGTGCACAGTTATGGAGTGGATTAAGAGGAGACATGTGAAGTGTCAGCTGGGTTATGCCTAAGTACGCTGTGTGTCAGTGTGGTGAACGGGACTTAGCGCTATGAGATGTGAAGTGGACGATTATAGGCAGGGGAGCAGAAACAAGCAGTTACAGTCAAATCTGAAGTTAAATGGAGTATGTGGGGTGAGTAGAGCCAAAGGTCCCATATCACGCTGTTAGCTGCTTTTGTATAACATTTCCTCACCAAAAACAAACCCGGAGTTGTGTTTTGTTTCATTCCCACATCTTTAACACACAAACTCTGCATATTTAGTTCTTCTCCCAAACTGAAAACACTAGGTTACACATAGGTTAGGGTTAGGGTGTATGCTCCAAATACTATGGTCCGTGCCTATTTGCAGTGATGTAATTCATGATGTAATTTCCTGTTATGAGGTTAAAAACAGTAAAAGTTTTCCAACAAATATTCATTTAAAACTTTCCAAATACAGTTAGGAGTCAGATAAAAATGTTTAACATAATTATAATCGTATCAGTAATCGACTACCACGCCTGGGATCCTTTGTTTTAGTGATTGGTAATGACTTCACCCACCACTTGGGCGATTTTGTGCCGTTTCTCTTCCTTGCATTAAACTTTTGTGTGAGAAAAACAGTCACTCGCTCTCATATGTTTTCCTATTATTAGGGTGCAGCATTCCCTACTTCCAGGGGTACAACACATGCACCTTCACTAGAATTATTTAGATCATTTCAGCCCTGGAATTGCAGATCTTTATTTAACCAAAGGTAAAACGAGCTGTTAACTGAAAACTAACACTTCATGACATCACAAGATGGAACAGAGCATTTTGAGCTTTGGAGATGTTCCTCATCCACACTAGTACCTATTTGAGTTGTTTTCATTGCAGATCCCATGTCTAGTTTAATCTCATGGAAAACAGCTCCAGGGAAAGAACGGCGGATCTGAAAACGTTGATACACTGATGTAGGAGCTCTTACCTCCTTATTGGACCACGTCACTGTGACCTGCACCTTCCTGATTCGCTGGGTCATGTGACGCTATTGCTGAAAACAGTTTAAACAGCAGACAAACTGGAAACAGCGTAGATAGAACTACTTGCTCGTCGGCCATGGAACAACTGAACCTCGTCGTCGGTCTTCGCGTTTGCCATTTTCCTCGGCTTGGAATCGGCTTCTTCAACTTCAGACACGTTGCTCCACTTCCTTGTTTTTACGAACACAGAAACGACATGTATGGGCACAAATCGTTTCCATTACAGTAATTTGTTTCAGTGTAAACGTAACCACAGACAGAGAGCTATTTAAAGACCTATTTAAACATGTGTGAATGAAACAAAACGCAACTACAGGTTTGTTTTTGAGAAAGCAATGACATTCTTAAATTTTGCGTAATATAGGACCATTAGAGTGCATATGTTAAATATGTTAAACAAGTTCACATCATTTTATTTAAGAATTTGTTGGCCATCTGTAACAGTTTTCATAGTTGATCTGCAAAAAACTGTCAATAAAATGGCAATAAAAATGATATAAATGCTTTGTATGTAACTTTTTAGCCAAATAATATACTAAAATTAAAGTAGGGTTTGTTTGTTTTATTTAGTTCTTTATTACACTGACAAATGTGACCTTACTGTAGTGGCTTGCCTCTCCACAAACCTGGCTTTTATATGGCCAGGAGGAGGCCCTATTTCTGCTTATTGCTTATTGCTATGGATACGTTCTTTTAGCTATAATCTTCCACAACAGACATACATCCTACATTTTAACTCCATGGTAAATATGTGAAGTCTTGAAAATATGGGATTAAATAGAACTTCAAGAGGGTAAATAAGAAGAGGAAACAACTATAACACAGTGAAACGCTTTGAAAAGTCTTTAAATACACGTTTAAACACTCCGAACTCACAGCTACCTCCTGTAAATTCCCTGTAACTTTTCTTCTCTAAAGATTTGCAGTGCGTCCCTCTTTTGAGTCACTTACTGGTTTGATTATGTTTTCTAATCTCTGTTGAACTTGAGCCGCGGTTTAGGTTTGTTTGGTTTGTTTGGGTCCAATGCTCGGGTAGAAGTCAGATTATTTCTCGATGTACAGCGGACATGACTGATGGGTTCATTTTCTCGTGGATCTCTGCCACACGAAGTTGTATAAGAGTTTAAAAGATTTCTTTGAACTTGAGGAATACGATAAAGACAATAGAGGAGAGAACTACTGCTGCTATCGTTGAAATGGCAGGATGGGATCGGTTGGCAGCGCGACTGAAAGAGGAATGTACAAAAAATCCAATATTCAGATCACTGGTGGGTGGATTTTGTTCTTTTTTTATCTATTTTATTTGTACTTATTTATTTATTTATTTATTTATTTATTTATTTATTTATTTATTTATTTATTTATTTATTTATTTATTTATTTATTTATTTATTTATTTATTTATTTATTTATTTATTTATTTATTTATTTATTTATTTATTTATTTATTTATTTATTTATTTAACATTTTGATGGGAAAGTTTTGACTCTTAACATTGAGTTTTGTGCAATCTTTATTAGATTTTTCTATTTTTGCTTGTTTTAGGTAACAGTTTCTCGGTCAATAGAACACCTGTCCACCAACACGCTCTGTCCAAGTTCGGTTTTTGTGTTCTTAGGCAAGACAGTTTCTCGGTCAATAGAACACCTGTCCACCAACACGCTCTGTCCAAGTTCGGTTTTTGTGTTCTTGGGCAAGACACTTCACGATTGAAAGTGGTGCGTGAGTGACTCTCAGTGGTGATGTTGATCGGCAGCCTCACCTCTCTTATCCAAATGATTCTAGTGAAGGTGTATGGGGTTTAAAAAGACACTGGAGCACTTCCTGCATCACCGCATGACATCAGAAGGTGCAAAATCTGCAGGGTGTGTGTGTTAAACATGTGTGAATGAAACAAAAACAAACAATTCCAGGTCCATTTGTGATAAGCAAACCACATTCTACAGTGTGAATGAAAAATGAAAGTGTAATATTTTGAGAGGCTTCAGTGAGCTCGCAAAGGGCACACCAAATGCTAGGCTTTGTTAAAGTAATGTTATTTTCTTTCTTAGTACAATTCACTACAAACAGTATTAAAAAACACACAAAAAAAAACTTCATACTGTTCCACGAGGGTTGCCAACAATATAAAAAATCTTATACTAATCTATTTTAAAAGTGTTATTAAAACTAGATACTCATTGGAGCAGGTAAAAAATAAAGTCACATGCACAGAGCAGAAATGAACCTTTCCTGAAAAGCTTTAGAATGATCTTATATCTGCTCTGATACAGCTCAAACCTTTCCTGAAAAGCTTTAGAATGATCTTATATCTGCTTTGATACAGCTCAAGAACACATAGACACATAGTATACACCCATGGACCACTGAGGAACCTACAAAGTACTATGATTTAATGAGTGTAAAATCCTTCAGTTGTCCAGGTAAAATCCATAGAAAAGTGTTTTGGTTGAATAAGTTTCGTAGCTCTTCCAGGGTGTTTCTTCAGTTCTGGTCAGACGCTCCTGGACACTCCCTTATACCTGCTTGGAGGGACGAGCGAACTACAGTGAAACTAACACATCTACTTGTTTACAGTTTCTCTTTGTTAGCTTCTATTGAACTGCACTAAGTGGGCAGTCATATTAGCACAATTATTCAGGCCCCTGATTGTGGCGGAGGTGTTAAAGCTGAGTCCACCAACTGAACTGAAGAACTGAAGAAGCAGCAAAACGACATTCGACCAGTTGAAAATTTGAATTTCTCCTTTGCCGCAGAAATTAATGTTAAAAATCGCATTCTACTGTTTAAATAAATAATGTTTTTTTTGTTTGGTTGGTATGTTTTTTTTTTTTTTATTGCCAATGTGCCAATCATTATTATCTATTATTTATTTATTTGTCTGTGGACAGGATTTCTCGGAAAGTACTTGACGGATCTTCATGATTTTTTTTGATCTTGGCCCAATGACCACTCCATTAAATTTTGGTGATGATCCGAATCTGGATCTGGATATACAATCTTAGTGAGATTTCTCAGAAACTACTGGCCAGATCTTCATGAAATTGTCACCAGAGGTAGATCTTGGTGCAGGGACGACTCAGTAAATCCGGATCCAGATCTGGATTCTGTGTCCACGTCATCTCTTGGCGGAGATCAGAAATCTCGGATTGCTCTTGTTCAGTATTGGTCTATTCCTGAGAACCTAAATCAAGTTCGAGCTAGTCTTACTGTCAACAGAATAAGAAACTACTTTTTTTATCGCAGACTCTGCCATCCAAACTTGTGTTGCTGTTTGTCTCTCCACAGTCCCATCCCAATGTGGCTCTGCTTTAACATCCGCCCATTAGCTTGTTATTTGCACCGAGTTGCCCTGAACGCGCCGTACGGACGGTTGGCTTCAGCGCGGTGATGAAGGCTTTAATAAAAGGTTTTTTCTCTCCACGGGACCCCCAACACAGACCCTCTCTTCCCCCTACCTCACCCCCCCACTACCCCAGTGTCACTAATGCAGTCCCGGGCCCTGCCTTAAGTGCACCTGAACGCGGCGCGCTAAAGTGCAATGAAACTTTAATGTGGCCGTGTCCCGTTGATGCTAATCCGGGGTGAAAGCCACAATTTGTCTGAGTTTTCCAGTGAAGCTGTGTTTATTTATAGGCGCAGGATGTCCACTTCAGCAACAGTGTCAGGGACTGTGAGAGAGCGCAGCTTTAAACGATACACAAGAAAACTTCGAGTCGTACCTGCGTATCAGCTCTGAACTCTGTAAACTTTGACTTCTCTGAGGCGTCGTCATACACGTAACAGTATAAAGGAGCTGTTATAGTATAAAGTATAAAGTAT
>KN497757.1:17672-36360 GCA_000787155.1 Scartelaos histophorus | reverse complement strand
ACCTGTATTATACCAATCCCCCTGTTTGGCCTCACCTGACAGCTCTAATGACTGTCTTGACTGAGGGGATCAGGTCCTCCACCGAGATCTCGCAGTGACAGCCCTTGTCATCAAAGGCATCTTCGGCAGCCATGTTGGAGTCTGCTGCTCCGAAAATCACACACAGGAGGAGAGATTATTAGCTCTGTTTTCTTCAATAAAACACTTCATAGCAACGGTATAAAAACAGATTATTGAAAATGATTCTTCAGAAGGTTGAGGCTTTGTTTGCGTCCCACACACTCAGTGACTTCACTGCACCAAGAGCATTCTTGACTTACATTTAACATCTTTGTTGTTTATGCGTCAAAACATACCCAACTGTGTGTTGTTTCGTTCATTTTAAAGTAATTGTGAAGTGATTAGGCTGTCTCCCTTTTCAGAGCTGAAAACATTCAGTTGGCAGTGTACGTCATGGGTGGCTTGTGCATACATCTTTATCAATCTTATTCTGGATATTTTATGCACAAACTGTCTTCACTAAAAAGTAATCTCATCTAAGAAAATTGCTGCTATTTTTAAACATAATTTTCACAGCACCAGCTCTGGTGGAGGGGCCACCACTATCTTATTTCTACACAGATCTTATTGCTTTGCTTGGGATGTCCTACAATATGACATAAAACGAATATATCTCCAGAGACATGGTCGAGTTATGGATCTGTGGAGAGGCAACGCCTCTCATAGTATGCATGCATATCTATAAATTAGTAAATGCAAGAGAGCTAGGCTAGACACAAAGAAATATGAACAGACAAACCCATATTACACATTTCAGAACACGTTTTAATGCAGATTAATATTTTATTGCTATGGGGGAAATCATGGTACTTCCAAAATGGAAGCCTTTGCAATTTCCTAATTGCGCCTATTCAAATTGTGATTTTGATTTTATTTAGAGCAGTCAGAATTTCTATGCTAATTATTTAAATACTTTCTTTCATAACTGGACAAAACATCACAAATTTCTAGTTGCTGATGAGAATCTATTACTGAATTGCTCACACATGTGTATTCTCTGTAAATTTTACTTTTATTCCATGAAACCCCGCTGTGACCTCCTCTTTTCACTGATTAATCACTGCTGATTTGGCCATAATGGATACGCCAGCTTGTCTGACGATGAGACAGTGAGCGGCTAACCAGGATCTGACCAGGTTGGTTTTGGCTTGCACATGTATTGATTTTCCTGATCCAGCTGGAGCCTTCAACAGCCCATATGGCCCACTCCCACCTTCCATCAATCCATCAGCCCACCCACCCACACTCTCGGGCAGCTGCCCAACTAGGTCTGTCACACTGCCAATGGTGGTCCAGGGCATGCTAATGCTACTATTAGCATTCCTCCATTCACTGTCATAAATATGTGTAATTTGGAAGGCTGGACAGTCATTCAGAAACACAGATTACAAAATGTTATTTTCTTTCTCATGTAATGAGGTCAATCTTTCTTTTTTTTTTTCTAGCCAAGGGCTTTATCTTTTTAATGGAAGAGTCATTTTGTCCTTAAATATTTCTACCCAATGAAAACCATTGGCCAGAACAGTTACTATTAATTAATAACTACTTTAACTTGAACTTTTTTCAACAGCTGCCTAACTTTTGAATCTCCAATACACACTTTTGCTCTATAATTGCCTTGCTTACCAATCACACCACCACACTGACCCAAGTTTCCAGCCTGCCCATTGTCATTGCCCACTGCACAATAGATATTAGGCAAACTGAGTTACTGCAGCACTGGCTACTAGTCTTCTACTTGACAAACTAGGACTGGGTGGAAAAAAATATGAATTTTTCATATGCACAAAGATAACAAAAGATCTCAGTTTCCTCAACAAATAGATGCATTTGAATTACTTTCACTCAAACATTTAATTGCATATGCAGCCACAACAGGCTGTAGATGCAGCATTTAGAATTGAAATTCAATCATTATTTTCAGCCCTATAAGCAACATTTTGACTGCTAGAATGCAGAGTAAATAATTAATTTTATTTACCATCTGTAGTGGAGCGTGACTGGCTCTTGAGGCGCAGTGAGGGTCTGAAGCGGGTGCGGTCATTGAAGCTCCAGCTCTTCTGGACCTTGGCTGGACTTGTACCCTCAGTACCAGAGTCTGCCACTGGGGAGCGCCGGTCAGTTACTGAAGAGGTCTGCCGGTTCTTGATGCTCTGACCACGAGGGCTGGCCATCCGCACACGCTCTTTGAAACTCAACTTTTGGCTAAACATAAAAGTAACAAAAGAAGAAGAGACAAATAGAGGAGCCATATTAATACAGTATGACTGACTTGTATATTTAACGGTTACGTTTGGTCATTTATGTTTGCTTTCATAGACATATTGGATTTAATGATTGTGTTAAGATTCAAAAAGCAACATGCAGTGCGGCAAAACCTTAAACATGAACCATAAAACAGTATGTTAGGTGTGATGCTGCAATTACACTGGAAAAAATAGCATGAATAAAAATGATTTTAAAGGTCCTATTTTACACAAAATTGTCTGTTGTCTGTTTGAGCTAAATCATAATGTTGCTACCTGCTTAAAACATACTCAGAGTTGTGTTTTATTTCATTCACACATGTCTGAGTAATCCTTAGTCAGTCTACATCTCCATTCTCAAAATGTTCTGATCCACCTTGTGATGCCATATAGTTGTAGTTTTCAATGTAACAAAGGTTACCTTTAGTTCAGTAGAGCTGGGCAATTCTAGAGCTGAGATTATCCAACTGATTCTATTGAGGGTGCATAGAGCTTAAAAACACTGTGGAGTACTTCCTATATTACCAGAGATGTAGACAGATTAAAACTAAAGGGTTACTCAAACATGTGTGAATGAAACAAAACCCAATGTAACATACCTTAAAGCTCACAGAAGTCAAATTTGTGTAATATAGGACCTTTTAGAGATATTCTTGGACATACTGCATCAGTTCTGCTGGAATGCAGTCATTGATCTCTTTCTGATCAATAGCATGTTTCTCAGTCTATATGATCATGAGGGCTAGATGGACTGACTGATGCTATAGAATGGTATATTTCTTTTCGAGTGGTAGTATTATTGTGGTATGATGGATCAATACAACATGCAGAGAAAATGTTATTGGTTTATTGATGAAGCTGTGTAGCTGCCATATTTCATGCAAAGGAACAATGCAATGCTCAAACAGCCATGGTATTCTTGCATGCAATCAATAAAATTATCGTAGAAATAAAGCGGCTTTTTGCGCAACAGGTAAATGTGATGTGTAGTTAACATGAAATTCTTTTGATTCTTATAATTGAAAAATTGAATTCAACTAAACCACGTGCTTAATATTGCTTTTAATAAGTTATAAAATGGATTCTTCTGAGAGCTCATACTTCATTGTGATTGGTTTAAGCCACCTGTCACTTAATCAGAATGTGACAGTGATTGACCAATAGGAGGGGTAGGAGGAGAAAAGATAAACTATGTGTGTATATAATTTAGTATAAAGCTTAAACACAAAAAAAGCTGTGAATATTCATTTAACAGTAACAATTTGATCACAGTGCTCTTATAAATATTGTTAATATTTCTATAACCTTGCTAAACCTGTAATATAATGTCATTTTGAGGAATATGAAGCTTGGATAAATTCCGATGATCATGGAATAAACTTAATACCAAAATTACTATGCAAATCACTCTGGGGGAGCAGTTAATTTTCTAAAGGTAACAAAAATTTTATGTGATTGGACTTCTTTGTGAATGTACCCAAATAACTAATAGTACCCAAAAAGCCAGAGAAACACAATATGACTAGCATGCTATTTTAAATGGCTGTGGTTACAAAGGTAGGCACATTAGAATTATGGCTAAGCTAACAATAAGAACAACAGGTTAAAATGGCTCTATTATGTGTGTGAATCAGGATGTTGGATGAAGAGCATGTAACAAAAGACAGATAAACCAGATGTCTTCTCTCTTTGCAGGCTTAAAGGTGCACTGTGTAACTTCTCACATGGAGTCCGTCACATCTGTGTTTCCCTGAAGATTGTTGCTTTGTCTATAGTGTTTCACAGTATGAACTATCTATCTCCACTGAGACAAGTACCTGACACTACCAGGCCTAATTACAGGTCAGATCTGTGGAGTGCTAAGCCCACTCACTGAAGGATGCATGTTTTTCGCTGCATTTTTGAATAAAATAAATACTACATAGATAGAACCTATCCCGCCACACAATGGGTTGGGGAGAAACCATGGAGATTAGCAGGTGATGGACCACAAAAGTTACATACTGCACCTTTAAAACAAATATTTCACACCTTTATCTTTGTTAAATCAGCCCTACAGAGTTTCAAAGAACATTTTATCAGGCAAAAGTAGCGCATGGCTCAAGCATTAGAGTAGATTACATTGAGGTCTGTTGTATTAAACTTCACATTACTGGACTACAGCCTCCTAAGAGTCCCATGCACGCAGAATTAGTCAGCATTCCCAAAGAAAACGTCACGTAAGGCAGGGCTGGGTACCTATGTTTCCGAGTGGTACACCTCCTCAGTAGCTTCTGTTTATTATTATGAATGAGACTAAAAATCAAGGGAAGATAGACATGTGGGATTACATAGTGAACACTGGACGTTTTAAGCATCTAACCTTTGTTAACTGCATATTTATGCTCCAAAGACGCTGCTACATGTGAACTAACTAGAATAAAGTTTGTTACAACATATCTATCTATCTATCTATCTATCTATCTATTTATATGAATGTTACCATATATGTGTCACAAATTATAATAATTTGAATACATTATGGAAACATTCAGTTGGAGACTTCACTAATTAACACTGAAATACATGGCTACATATTTCCTAAGTGTGGCAGTGCTAACCTCGCACAGCAAAATGGATTCTCACAATATTTGTAAGTTCACAAACTTAGAAAACACTGTAAGGTTAAACGGACAGATGGTCTGTGGTTTTCTCTCAGCCTGATTTCACCAAAGTTAGATTTTTCAGCTTGTTCTGCTATTATGATGCTTCAGGAAATAAGATTAAAATAATCATCATGACGTTCTGCATTCTTCAATCACTTTACGCAAAGTCAACGTAATAACACACTGCACATCGCATAGAGCGTTCCCATGCATTTCTGCTGGTGAAAGACGGGAAAAGGGAACATTGTGTCAAAATAAACTTAAAATAAGTTCTCTAAAACACTACATTTGTTTAAGAAATGAGGTGAGGCTCACTTTGCAAGAGCAGCTGTGTTGCCTCTGATGTAAACTCAGACTTTTAAATGTACACATGTTTGCAGCTTTGCCTAATGTGAGCCACGCCTGACTCTCATCCATGTAGATAATGTGCTTTGTGTGTTGTTTATATTACTGGAAGATACAACAAGATGTTCACTACACACTGTACTGAGTGCATGTTTATATGTGCATGTGGCAAATAAACTAAATGAAACGTTACGTCTTGCTGTAGCTCGAGGTCTAAGTATGACAGAGTCATCTGTTATCCCTTGTGCCTTGTTGAAAATGTGTGTACACTGGGAGTGTTTCGTATAAACGTTTTTTAAACTGCCATACAATTGTTTAGCGCTAAGATTTTTCAAAAATCTAATATAACATATATTGGGATATACAGTATATATATGTGTGTGTGTGTGTGTGTGTGTGTGTGTGTGTGTGTATATATATATGTGTATGTATATGTATGTATGTATATATATATGTGTGTGTGTGTATATATATATGTATGTATATGTATATGTGTTTCTTAATCTTTCTTAATCTAAAAAAGCTCTAAATCGGTCCCTAAATGCATGTTTGCGGCTGTACGGAGCTCCTCTCACCCGGGGCCGTAGGATCAGCCGCCAGCGACACCCGGGGAGAGATCCATCGAGGGAATCCCCCCGCACTGAGTGGCCATACTTTCCCCACAGACTTAGACACTATCGCTCTGATGAACGACTCGCTACACACTAGCCGCACTCGCCCTAGCCGAGCCTCCATGTACCTGCACGTGTAGTGTAGTGTAGTAAACACACACAAATTGCGCGACCTCACTAGTGCTCAGCCCTGTACCGAACCAAACTCCCCGTACCGAAATGGTTCAGTACAAATACATGTAAACCTCTAGTGTCTACATGTCACCAAAATTGGTCTAATCCGGATGACACTCACATAGTGGACTACTACAGTGGACACATTGTGGACTTCTACAAGTACTTTGGAATCCATGTTAACAGCAGGCTGGGCTGGAAGGACAACACTAATGCTGTGTACAAGAGCATGAGTAGACTTTACTTCCTAAGGAAGCTCAGGTCTATCAAAGTGTGCAGCAAGTAACTGGAGATCTTTTACCTCTCTATGGTGGCCATTGCCCTATATTGTGCTGTGGTCTGCTGGGGGAGTAGCACCAGTAAAAGGGACATTGGGCAGATTGACAAACATAATAAAGCTGGTCATGTGACTGGCTTTGAGCTGGAGACGTTTGTCACAGTGAGGGCACTGGTCAAACTGCTCTCCATCATGGACACTCCTGCTCATCCACAGCACCAGACTATATAGGGACAGAGGAGCTCATTCTCAACAGGCTCCTACAGCTCTGCTCAAACAGACAGGACTACATTCAGGCCACACTCCAGACAACTGTACAACAACTCACCTTTATGTAACAGATAAGCTTATGTTTCTGTCAATCACCAAACCATCTTTGCACTGCTTCCTTACGACCTCTTCTATATAACTGTGATATACTGTATTTATATTACAGTATTGTAATATAATACTATGCATTTATATTGTTTTACTTACTGCCATGCATACTACTTATTTGACACCAGTCTCTTGCTGTTTTTATTGCTACTTATTTAGAAGTTTATTAAATTTTTAGCTATATTTTTTACTCTTTGTTATTGTAACATAATGTGATGTGTGAGCTACTGTGTCCAAGTAATTTTCCTTGTGGATCAATAAAATTTGTCTTATTCTAAAAAAACACACGTCTGTGTAAATTTTCATGGCAATCGAACAACCACAGCCAAAGTTGTCATAATAAAGGTACCTTGAGACACACAAATTTAAATTTTTGAACAATTTGTGTCAAAAAAACTTGTTTTCTTGCTTGAGTAAATTAATAATACAATTTTATCCAAACTTTGTAAAAATAAACTGGTCAGTCCTGCTAGAGTCATTGTGCCTTTGATTTTTGCATGAAAAAAGTTTGATTGGGTAAAATACAAACCAAAATTTGTGCATAAAGATAGGTTTGATGTTGCTGCTATTGTTGTAGACCACACTGACATTTGGACGCGGCACTGTGGAGGCAATTGAGCTTAGTTGAGCAAAATGAACATGTGCGGCGCCATTTGCAAAAGGCTGCAATTTGGTGACTCACACACTTCATGTCGATATCCCTCTTTTAACTACGCGTGCGTTCAGCTGGGCCATGGCAACAAGGGCCATAGAGACGAGATCTGACCGGGACAAGCACCAGTAAAGGCTCTGAGATCTCTTTATTTTTGTTGCTATCTGTACCACTAAAAACTACAACAACAGACTCCAGCTCCCAGAGAACCCTACCCCACAGATCATCAGGATGCACCTCCACTCACATGTCCTTTCCTACATTTATTATTGAGTTGTTGCCTCAGTGTTGCTATTAAATGTTATGTAAGGTCATAAAGCTCATTTTAGTTTTTGCTATTATTAACACTTCAAAGATTGGACATATACTCCCAAAAATATTTCTAAAAGTTTCCTAATTTGAACTTCACTTTGTGTTGTCTCTGCTCCACTCTGCTCGCATAGGGAAATTAGAAGTTTAAAACAGCAGTAGGCCATGTGCCTGGTTAAGATCAGAAAAAAAAATCTCCAATGGTTAAGGTTAGGAATTGTCTTTTGTGTAAAACAATGTACACTTTTGAAATGCTACATTGAAAACACTGGTCAGGAAAGTGGACTTTGTTGGTCTTTTGGTATGGCCTCTACTAGGGACCTATGGGTGGACCTAAGTCTCATGAGGGTCCCCTGGGTTGAGGTCTGCAGTCAGATTCCTCTCAACTACTATTATGTTGCAGGACTTCATGGCAAAGCTGCATTGTCCTTCCAATTGCCTCAAATACAATACTACTATACATGCAAGGCTAGAGTAGGCAATGAATGAATGAATGGTTTTGTCCAGGGACACAACTGGTACTAGGGTGAGGTTTATACTAAAGCATTGCTTCTAAAACATTTCACACCAACTACCATCTATTTTATCATCCAGATTTAAAAAATTAAGACTAAAACAGGTCTAAAATCGGACTAAACAGGATTAACAAAAATAGAACAAAAACATATGAATACATTTGTCTCTTAAATTAGCTGAACTACAGAGGATCCCAAGTACCACCAGAAACAGTCCATGTACCACCAATGGTGCACAATGCATCCCACACTTTGAGAAACTCTACTAAGGTAGTCAACAAAATGACACTGACAGTATTGAAACCAGATAATAATTTCTAATTTCTGTAGATACTGACAGAATGACAAATAGGATAAAGTTGACTAGTGTTGTAAGTGTCACTATTACCCTAAACCTGAACTTATTCTGCAATATAACTATCCATATACTATGCAGACATCTATTATATTGTAAATCAATGTCGTGAATGCAAGGTTCCTCAGCTATTTTGGTACCACTTTGATCATGTGTGCAAGGTCCTCTGCAGTTTCATTGTTTTATTTAGAGTGAATCTTTTTCATATTTTTGCCCTTCTCTGGGTGAGGGTCTTGGTTATACAACAAAATGGTATAATTCTGAAATAGCATTTTTATAGACCAGGTTTTACTAAGACTATTTTTAAGTGGTACTTAGTGAGGAAAGTCCCACTTATAATTACATACTTAAAAGATAGTAATAATAATAAATCAATAACTAATCCGGTTCGTGTAGGATGTTGCTGCGCATTTTTGGACCAACACAATCAGCCCAGTTCTTTTATCACTGACTGACTTCTAATTTCTTTTAGAACTGTTTTTAAAATTGTATTATTTGTTTTTAAAGCTCTTAATCCTCCTTATTTGACTGAACTCCTGTCTGTTTGAAACTCAAACAGGCCCTTAAGGTCAAACAGTCAGCCCCAGAGCCAGATTCATTGTTTTGCATGTTTTTATATTGTGTTTGTTTTATTGGAAAGCACTTTGGTCACCTTGAATACAGTAAATAAAGACTGATTGATTGTCAGTATATGTATATTTGACCTCTAGAGCTGCTGATATTTTTTTAGTTTTTGTGACACAAAAAAAGCATATACAGTACATCCATATACCGAGAGATTTGAAATACCTGCACCATGGTACAGTTCAGCAAGTCACAGTTTCGTAACAGATTACATCACCCGACCCTTTCTTTATACTGTATCTATCCTCTATCCTCCTCTGAATCACTATACTCGACATCACTGCCCCCTGTCTGCAAGAGAAAGTACACAAGTGTGGGAGTGGGAGAGTGAAGTACAGAGCTGCAGCCTGGTTCCTTTTTTCTGAACTTGAAAAGTGACAAAAGGTCATATTGAAGCTACCTCTAAAAATAAGCAAATCAGGCCACCAATGCCATGTATGTATTTTAATAGCATGCTTAATAGTTAACTCTCTATCATGGTTTTCTAAAAAGGAAGCTAAAAAAGAGAGGTTATGTATTTTTCATTTCTTATGCTTGTCTGCTTCTAACTAATTATTGATTTCCTAATATTATGCCTGATTATTGGTGACGATTCAACACAACTTGTCACTCTATGTAATTTGAAATGCTACATGTACAAAAAGATCTTCTG
This sequence comes from Scartelaos histophorus, assembly GCA_000787155.1. Taxonomy (NCBI): domain Eukaryota; kingdom Metazoa; phylum Chordata; class Actinopteri; order Gobiiformes; family Gobiidae; genus Scartelaos; species Scartelaos histophorus. The sequence continues at coordinate 26,517 of KN497757.1, read as the reverse complement.
CATAACTTAACCCTGTCTCCAACCATCAGTGACAAGCATGTTTAAGGAGGTATAGGCAATATCAGTCCATAAATTTCTTTAAGCCTCAATACAAACATAATAAAAAAATAATTCAATAAAACCGTGTTGTCACTTACCTTGTGTTTGACTCGCCCTGCTCCTTCCTGGTTCATATATGACAAAGGGGAAAAAGATGGAAAAGAGAGAGTTAGAAGAACTACTTTTATTATAATAACATGTGTGATTAATAGTTCGGTGCTAAAAGGACCAGACCTGTGGCTTTGCATGGCAGGGTTTCCATTTGGCCGACATCGCTCAGATTGAATAGCTAATTCTGAGAACTATTTCTTTAAATATAATTTAGTTTGTCAAATGTTAAACTACTAGATATAGAGACTGTATTTTCTGTAGTATTTTGTATGGCATTTTCACATAGCTGTATTAATGCAATGAAAAAAGACTACAATGGTGCAAACTGACTGAATATGTGTGAGGAGAGAATATACTTCTGGTGCCCACAAAAGCAAGAAAATTGTAGAAAACTTTGTTCACCCTGAAAAAGCACGAATGAATAATATTTTGAATTTCAGTAGTGGAATTTGGTAGTTCATATTTTCAAGGTAAAATAATAAAAAAAAAAAAAAATCTGCTTGATATTGTACGGGTACTTACAAAAGCATATATGAACTATATATGAAAATCTTAAAATCTGAATAGTAAAAATGTGTGAAATATTTTAAAATGTATACAGTATCAGCATAACCGTCACTTGTACGTCTAATTTCACAATTTCATTTAACCAGAGCAATTTTCAAATTAACTTTTCCCCATTCATATTTAGTTTTACACCCAACTCAATGTACAGTATTAGACAGATACAGCAAACACCAGTCTGGTCCCTTTCATCGGTAGGAGAGAGTATTTCGATTAGCGTAGCCCGTTTCTTTTCTGAATTAAGCCATTTGTAAATCAATAAAGATCATTCAGAGTTAATGTAGCGGGCTCACAACACACATGCAGGTCAATGTGCTCAAACCGAATCAACATTTGCAATAACAAAAGCCAATGACTCATTTCATTACTTTTTTAGATCCAACTGTATTTTGAGCATAAGAACCATAATAGCAATTGTGAAAAGTGCTTTTACGCATCATGGTGGATAACTTTAGCAATATTTCCAGTCTCTAATTTGATTTTTATTTCAATTCATCTAAGCCAAAAGGAAATGCTATCTTCACATTCAGAACATTAGGATTGGTCTGCTCGGTGAACTTGGCGTTGCTATTGCTATCATAAATATATTACAGTCCCATAGAGCTGAGTCAGGAGTGAGGACTGAATCGCTGAACACTCAACTAACATCAATACATTCTGACTTTCTTAAGTGATATACTATAAAGTTGTTTCATCTCACTTAGCGGTTTGCAGATCCTTTAGTAGCAGACCGTCCTTTGGCTGATTTAAGGTACCGTATTTTTCGGACTATAAGGCGCATCTAAAATCATAAAATTTTCTCAAAAATCAACAGTCCGCCTTATAATCCGATGCGCCTTATGTGTGGACAATGACAGCAGTTGACGTATTATTTGATACTGCGCCTTATAATCCAGTGCGCGTTATAGCCCGAAAAATACGGTACATTACACAAAATTGGTCTTGTATATGAGCCATGTTAGAATGTTGTTATCTCATCCAAAACAGAATTTGAGTTTTGTTTCATTCTCCCACTCACACTCAATATTTAGGGTTTCTGTGAATGAAACAAAACACAACTCCAGATATGTTTTTGATGAGGAAACAACAACAGATCAGAAAATAGTGTAATATGAACCCTTTACGGTCCAAATCTATAAATTTACATTAAAAAATCTATTGTATCGTTAATTTTGACAAATTTTGACAATTTGGCAATTTAAATCTTTGTTGTCACTGTTTTTGTCTCATAATGACTGGTATAGTGTGGGTTTGTATTGTTTTATCCTGCTCTTTCTTCCTGATTACATTACCATTACCTTCAGAGCTCAAAAATGATCAGTATTTCTGTGAAAAGTGAATTGTAGTGTGACAATATTTAAAAATAAAGGGAGAAGGTAATAACTGTAAAAGAAATACAAAACGTAACAATACGTAGAAGAAATAAATATGGCACGGACTTAGATTGCACTGCCATAGTTGTACCTACTTTGTGGGACTGCAGGTATGCAACGCCTTCAAGTGAGGCTTCCAGGTAGCAATGGAAACTGAGTGTTCATCAGCTGCATAACTACGCCACACACACTGCATGCAGAGTCCACCAAACAGGAGAGAAGAGGAAACCAAATCAATTTGAAATCACAATCCAGACATGAGAGAAAAGGCAGTTCAGTTAAGCAGGTACAGACCCTTTAAAAAGCTGGCATCAGAATATTCACCGTTCTGTAATGGAGGCAACAGGAGGCAAAATGAACTAGACCATTTCAATGACTAAATTACATCTGATCTGAATACTAATGGTTTTGGATCTTTCTAACAAAAAAAAAAAAACATTTGAATTTCCAAGGTTGAAATGTCAGTTAGTTGGCTCATCAAGGATCAAAAACACATTTTTATGGCCTCAAAAATGAATGGGCTTAACAAGAAGAATAATTTGGTAAAGATCACAAATCCCGGACTTTCATCAAATTGTTTCTGCAAAAATGTTCGCTAATATCCTGAATAAATTGCAAAAGACATCACTGCATGTTTTTGTGTAGTTATCATTTACCACACTCCACTATTTTGTGTTATTCTGTGGTTAATCCAAATTCTATGTTGAAATGCATTATTTTCCATTTTTGCCTTCAGTGCCTCCATTCCAGAACAAATTCCATTTAGAAAAAACTTTGGTAACACTTCATAATAACTTTTTACCTGTTCATTATGGATTTAGTCTTTGTTAAAGCTTAATTAAGGCTAAATGAGCTGTAGTTATTATATAGTATCACTTTAAAATAAAATAACATCCTAAAACCAAACTTTTAAAGGGTCCCTTGGAAGAGAAACACATTTAAGAATCTGATTAGTGGCACACATCTCAGAGCGGCTCGGCGGGCACTGCCACCTGCCTGTGCATGGGCAGGAGGCTCTCGTAGTGTCGCCAGGTGGCATCCAGGTATGGCCTGGCACTGTCTGTGGAGTAATAACGCCACGCAGTCTGGGGCAACATGTATATACAGAACAAAATCAGAGGGGAGAGAGAGAAAGCTGTGTGTACAAGAGCCACTTTTATAATTATTTTAAATAAATCTGAAAAAATAGTTGATCCTACTATAGCACTGCTGACAATGCGTGGGACAGAAGTACAGAACAGATTATTAGTGGAGTTGAAGAAGAAACACAAACAAAGGCACGCTGCACGAAGGGTTGGCCATTTGGGAAAAGCACAATGCAGGAGGACATCAGTGATCAACAGGAGTGCCTCCTCCTCCTGTACACCGTGTGGAGCCCCGGTCTCTACTGTCAGGACTTTAAAGATGAGAGATAGTCTCAGGAAAGCCCAGTGTGATGGACAGAACAGGGTCAAAGTGCCACAGGTAAAGAATGTTGTTTTATTAAGCCTCAGCTCCCTTCAAAACAACACAATTAAGCTATTTTAGCTTTGTGAATTGACCACTGTATGGACTTACTTTACATCACTTTTAATGCACCATTGGTGGAGAAATGGGATCTGTCTATCCTCCACATACATTTTACACCTGTCTTTCCATTGTGCTTTCAGAAGCAGAACTCGGTAAACTACTTCATCTGCATTTACTCCTCCTTATTTTTGGTGCATTTTGGCCGAAACACCTTGTTTGCTTCTTTTTAGTGTCTCCAATGCACTTAGCACATGTGGTTAGTAGATATACCCCTTAGGGAGCATATTCGATGTGTCATAATATTATGCAAGACCAAACACAAAATGTCCATTTCCTATGTGTGGTATGTGAGGTATGTGTGGATGCAACTGGAACAAAATAAGACCCAAAGTGAACTCCAGACCCTGATCCTGAATATGAGCTGACAGAGGGAACACTTGTAAACCGTGCAACAATAGAAAACAAAACATTATACATCAGACTTTAATATCATTGAAACAACCATATAAGAAATTATTTGATTAGCATAAAAAAATGTAAATATTTGAGTACCTGGATCAGGTAGGCGGCCGGGTTCCTCCTCTTCTCAAAGTGTTTCTGCCGATGCTGCTCCTGAACTTTGAGGGCAAAGCCTGAGCCCAGAATACCCTAAACATAATAATAAACAACAAGCTTAAACTTTGTATTAGAACAGAAAAGACCAAAAGATGTATTGTAAAAAAAAAAGCTGTTTGTCTTTGCAGTATGTGTTATTGAATGGAGAGGCATTAGAATTGTTGATGTAATTGTTTTCTTGGTATAGACTCACTGCTGGCAAGGCAAAGAAAGAGATCCCCAGGAGAGCGAAGCCTGCAGACAGCATCCTCCCTGTCCATGTCTTTGGTGTCTTGTCTCCATAACCAATGGTTGTCAAGGTGATCTGTAAAAACATGCAATTCAACTTTCAACATGATGTTACGGTACATACTTCTCTTTCCTAAAAGTAGATTTGTAGCACTCATGGTACGATGAGTTTATAAGCACTTTCACAACTTTCAGAAGAGTAGGGTTTTGTAATCATGGTAACAGTAACAAAAATGATCTTGCTAATGCACATTTCCTTATACTCAGACAATTCTTGGTATACATAGGTACCTATATTTAGATGCAGATAGGTCATGGTGGACATATTTTGACTTTAACAGCTGCTTATATCATACTGTGTACCTCAACTGGACCAAGACAGATTGTCCCCAAATACATGAGAAAATTGGGTACAACTAAAATAACTAAATTGCCTAGCTAAATCTTGCTAAAAGTAAGAGCAATTTTAAAGACAATTGTTACAAAATGCCCTTATCAGAAATGTGGATGCACTAAAAAATGAAATTACACTGAGCTGAAAAGTCTATAAACAACTTTACAATGTTGTGCTTTGTGATAACTGAAAATATTTATTAAATGTGAGTCATGAGATGTGTTTGAGGCTCCGTGAGTTCAAACCATGTGCTGTCTCAAGCTTTTATTGTGGTGGGTTTGAATGCCCTTTCTCAAGCAAATGAATTTGTAGAGTCAAAACCGTAAATCATTTTAGCATATTTAGAACACATGACTAAACAGATGTTACAGCTTTTCCCTAAAGCAAGAACGAAGCATTTGAAGTGCGCCTCACAATTTAGGATTGCTCGGTTGTGCAGAAAATGAACTGATTTTTTAAAAAATGGTTTAAAGTACCTGTACCCAATTTTTCCACAGATATTTGAGCTAAATTCGTCTTGCTCCACTACAGAGTATAGACTGTATATATAGCTAACCCGTTAACCATATAGGAAGTAAGCATGACCCGCTCTACATGATTCTGATGTTTTTATTTTGAAAGTTTGTCTGTAAAAAATGCCTAATAAGGAATTTGGGTACAAAATTGTTCCTATAGCTGCTAACCTCTGGAGCTTCAGTGATGTCACACTCCTTTTCTCTATACAGTCTATGGTACAAATATGTTGTATCAGCAGCTCTAGAGGTTAAAATAAGTCCAGTATGTCCAGTAAGTGTAATTGTCCTATAATCAGGCAAGCAAACATTAGCATGCTAGTTGTTGTAAGCTTTATTGTCACAGCAAACTCCACTCTAGTCTCTGAGATCTCTGGAAAGCACAAACTCAATGTGGTGAATAATTATGATACTTTGAATGCATAAAATAAGGAATACCTTAAGACTAATGCAAACTGTTTAAATTGAACTACGTGTTGGGTACATTAAAAATCAAGTACAGCTTTTTAACAAGAAGATGTAATTTAGTTTTTTTATTCATGTTTTAAAATCCACCGTGAGGTTAGATTTTTTTCCTTTAATTGCATATATATATTGTTCTTGTCCTTGTACTGACACTGCTACTACAACTCTAATTACAATATGCAATTCAAAAGCCCCCCCCTCATCTTCACATCTAAAAAGTTCCACTAATCGCAGTGTCTTTGCTTCTGTAAAGCCACTAAACCTGAACTAAGAGCAGGACATTACAAAGGCGTGTTTTGATTTTGGTCTAATCATGTTCTATTTATCTGTCTGCGGTTTGGGGACACATTTGTGATTGAAAAAGCTCCCATTCAGCCTTGTATTGGGAAGCCGAACAATGACATCCATTAGTGCCATTATGATTTTTGACCCGCTATGAAAATGGTTGTTAATGCATGCAGTCACATATGAGCAATATTTGAGGAACACTATTCGGTACAAAAACAGAAAGCAACTTATGCAAAACCACAGGGAAGTATTTTACCACTAATAAACCAGGACAAGGTAAAGATAAATAATCTAGGATGGGTAGATATAGTTTAAAAAGTTACATTATTAAAGACAAGTTTAAACCAGCTATAAGGTCTAAACAAGCGGACAATTATAATAAAACCAGATAAAATTCTCACAGGTTTAAATTGGTCTAAACTAAACATTGTCTAAGCCAGGATTAAGATGAGCCCAACCCAGATAGAGCTGTCCAACAAAATCGGTACCCAATATTAAATCATTTTCAAACTAATGTCAAAACTACTCATTTGAAAAGTGAAAAAGCATAAATAAGATGATTGACCTTGAGTAGTTTTAATGGTCTTGATTTATGCATCACATAATGTTAAAGAAACAAAACATTTGTATTGGAAATTACATTCTTTTGTCTATAAAACATTTTTATTTAGAAATTGCTATTGAGAATATTTCAATTTTTTTTTTAAATGGACCCAGGTCAAAACAGGGTCTAGCTCTTGACTAAATTAGGTCAAAATTAATACCATGTTTAATTCTGGACAACACATAGTCTAAGGACCAAATCAAGATGTAAAAGGGCCTATACCTGATCATGATAACATGTTTTAGCATCGAACACTTAGTCCTATTTGCAATTCGGATATTGCAGCATGGTACAGAAATGCTTGTTTTTGTATATAGTCTCCAATAATCTCTAGTTCTCATGATTCCTAATAAACGTGGAGCCTGATTGTCAGTGCAGTCGCTTTTGCAATACTTGATATTCTATAAAATATATTGTAAAATGCATGGAATATATATTACAGTCACAATTAGTTTAGCAAGATGTAAAGAGCATTTATCTTAGAATAAATATATAATTTAGAATAAATAATAAATAAATGCTATAGAATAAATCAGGCAGAGGCCCTTTAAAGCGGGAGGTAATACTGTTTTGTGAGCTTGAGTGAACTCACCGTGCCCCACCACAGAGCATCAGCGTAGGTAGCAAACTCTTTGTTAAATTTGTTTTCCACCAAATAGACAAGGAATGAAGAAAAGATGAGAACCAGGAAACCAATATACCAGGCAGTCACCAACTCCTGCAAAAAGAGGATATTGAAGTAAAATGTTAAAGTCATGTTAATTTAAGATTAGAAGTTATCCTGGGCTTTCTTCTTTGGAACATTACACTGACTTAAATTAACTTCCTAATCTTAACCATAGTTACTATTTTCCATAACCTAACCTAAACCTGAACTTTAAGCCATGTTTTAATAATAAAGGATTTACATCAAGAGGGCCTTATTTTGTCCCATTAGAACCAAGCCCCCATAATAATAGTCCTGGTTAAAAATTAAATATTCTCACGCAACAGCTTTACATTAGATTAACAGCTTTTCACAGAATCTTTAATACAAAATAGACAATAGGTGTGCTGTGTGCTCTTTTGAGGTCAGCGGATTCTGCCCATGGGTTTTAGAGTAATGAAAATCTAGCACCGTTGCCATAGCAGTTACAGTGACGATAAAAAAAAAAATTCTGAATGGGCAAAGTGCTGAAAATATCACATTTACGTACAATATCATGTATGTAAACTACTTGCAAAGCAGTTCATGTAAGGCTAATACAGTATCCATTGTGCAATAAAAATAGGGCTGCTGGTATTGGATACTGGCGCTGATATTGAACGTTTTGATGGATCAGATATAGGTTCGACTCAGTTGTCTCATTTTATCTATAAATAAGGGCAATTTACTAGTCAAGTTGGCTCTATTCATGCGGATGAAATCACTACATTTTCTTTGGCCATGAATAAAACATAAACAGTAAATCTCTACCTAGGCCCATAGGGGAGTGATTTGTGTGTGAATGCCCCTGATGCTGCACCTTGCTGTGAGCGTAGACCACAGAGCCCAGCAGTTTCCAGGTTCCTCCTCTCCGGTCCATCCGCACCATCCTGAGAATCTGCAGGAAGCGCAGGCTCCGCAGCACTGATGTCGCAAAGATGTTTCCCTGACTTCCCGCCGAGACCACCGCCACGGACGCAATCAGTACAATGATGTCTGCAGAGGAGGCGGAATGCAAATTAGATGCTATAGAATATAAAAAAAAGCCATTGTGATTCTTTTCAGATGAGTATTTTCAATAGATGTTCAAGAAGTAGCTTTCAGTTCACACTGCACATTGTAAACAACTTAGGGAGCATTTGCATTTGAGAAAAGACAGAAATATGAACTGATAAAGTAACAGAAAAATCCTATTTCAGAACATGTTTGTAGTGAGCAGGAGGTATGGATCTGTTCTATTGTGTAAATAAACTTTTGCCATTTTCATTACATTAATACTTGATGCTGATGATGGTGATTAGAATTGTCCAAAAAAATTATACGCAGATACTAATCACTACTAAACTTGTACTGAAACTAGACACTCATTTGCACACATACTGAAAAAATCATATAAAGTGGACAAAACCTTGGCAACATCCCAATATTAAAGTAAATACTATTATTTTTTTGTCAATA
>KN497757.1:0-14029 GCA_000787155.1 Scartelaos histophorus | reverse complement strand
AATTTGCATAAAATCTTAAAGGGGCACCATGTGACTTTTCTGGTGGAATGTCCGCCACTTGTCCACATTAAAGTTCAATCTGCATGAAGGCAAGTGACAACACAGGCCAGTACAGTTGAATAAATGCAAGGCAACTTTAATGCTATCCTGTGGAAGCTTCCTATTTTATGCAAAACTGACTTGTGCGAGTTAGAATGCTGTTGCCTCCTCAAAAGAATACAGAGTTGAGTGATCCTTTATTATTGGCCTGTCTATCTCCAGAGCTCAAAATACTCCACCTTTAAGCGTTAGTTTTCAACCTAAACATCTACATTTTACCTATAGTTCAATGGAAATTGGCAATTCCATTACTGAAATTATCCATATGAAAAGATTTAAATAAATATGCAAAATTTGTGTGAATGTGTGAATAACAAAACAACAAAACACAACCATAGGGATGTTTTTCTGATATTAAAACATAGATCAGAAAATGGCACAATATGAGATTTAATATTCAAAACAGATCTTGCCACAAGTCCCTGTGACTGGTCTACAAACATAGGCTGTAGTGAACAAAGTGAAGAAGTGGCTCTTTCTCTCTTGTCCAAAAACAAAGCTACAAAAAAGAAAAAAGCATCATATATTTAATCTAGTATTATTAAAAAAAAATACTCCAGCCAATATCTCCAACACATTGTAGCACACTTCATTACCAACTAATCTGGCATCTACATTTCCTGGATGCAACAAAGCGCCACACTTTTTAGCACTCGAGTTGGTAGCAATTTATTTTTGCCTAAGGATTCCCACTTCCCACTGAATTTCTCCACCAGGCCTTAGTCTATGAGTCATTCACATATTAAAATTTTAGACCCATTTTTCAGATACAGAATAAGATAACCACACAGCTCTCTTTTGGAGCCATGCCAGGGCAGAAATGTATTCAGCCTTGGGCAAAATGAAAAGGTTACATCGACCCTGATAAGAGCTACTACCGATTACTGTTACAACACCTTGTTAGAAGTGATTATTTGTATTTATCAGTAACACAAATGTCAAGGCAAAACCAATAGTCTACTAGTACTAGTGATAGTTGGACACTTCAAAGCTAAAGGTGGTTTTATTGTATAGATAATAACGTTTTTACAATATTTTTTAGGTGCAAAGTCTGTCTAAATTGGTTTGTGAAAAACATGTTATGCATTGTAGTGCTATTTAGAGTAGTTTAGTTTGACCCTCTAGCAAAGTAATTTAACAGGTCTAGCACCTCTGTAATGTGTTGTTTATTTTGGATCACAGCCCTCCGAAAACAGATTAATGAGAAGCAAGGGACCAGTGGAGTTTTATGAATGGGAAATAATTGTGAACGGAAATTACTCATTTAAAAATATAAATTTCAGCTTCCTGTTTATAGGCCCCTTTTTAAGGACTTTTGACTATTCAAAAGATATAATTTTGTTTTGAATAGTCAATATGGTTCTTATTTTTCATTACTTTGAATTATTAAATGGAAGAACTTTGATGCATGGTAGTGACTTTTTGTAGCAGTAGTAGTAGTAGTAGTACTTTTTATTGTTCTCTATATTTCACCCATTCTGAAAGGATGCGGGCAGCAGCACATGGGGTGCCCGGGGACCCATCTCCACAATCTTGTTGCTAGGCTTGGATGGGGAAACTGGAGGAAACAGCTGATGCAAACTGCGATCACAACTTTAAGGTTCTCCTCGTGTCTGTGGTGTGCACTTTTTATCACAGGTTTAATAAAATTGTTTAAAAAATCTTGTAGTGTGTGGCAGCCTTTAGTTAACCTAGTAACTGTAGATCAAATTTAAGCTCAGCCTCAAATTAGACTCAATTTTGGTGTGATGTGTGCGCAAATATGAATGTAACCTCAGAAAATCCTGAACTAATTCTTAGCTAGTACAAAAATACCATGTAATGATCTAAACTATAGTTTCTAAGTATTTCTAAAATGCTAATTCTGGTTTTTGTCCTGGTTTGAGAGCTTGTTTATTTTTGTTTTCTAGGCTTAGTTCTGGTTTAGTCCATGTTTAGTCCTGGTCTAGTTCAGGTTTAGTCTCAATAGTGATGTGGTGTGTGGAACTACCATAGTTTTCAAACTATAAAAAAGAAAAGAAGTACTTAAATCTCAGTCATTCCTGAATGCTAAGTGCTCATTTAAATAATTACATTTGATTTGCAACCTCGACAAGAAGTTGACGTGTTAAATCATAAACATAAGCAGAATGGAAAGAAACATGACTATGAACCCCATGACTCTTTCTCATACTAACTAAACAGTGTATCAGTTTTGACCTGATATAGAAATGTTATGAACAAGGCTGACTTCACATAAATCGGAAACATCAAATCTGCTGTAAAGCTTTTGGTACATTTTTCCTCCCTCACCTTTTCTTTTCAAACAATCTCCTGACAGCGATTGATGTGGGAGTGCGTGGGACAGAGCAAGACCAGTTTACCTCATAAAAACTCACTGCAGCAGTTTCCACAAAGGAACAGACAAGATCCATGTCTAAACAGTGGAAAAGAAATCAAAGGCTGCTAAAACAACTCTATTATAAAAATGCACTGTGTTCTTATGAGCTCTGACCACAACTGGAAATGACAGGAGCAAACTGACCGCGCTTACGTCCAACATCAAATTGCATTGAGTGAGAGGACAACCATGCTCAGGAAGAGGGCAAATACAGTGCACCGGTCACAAGGGCCTCAAAACAAATCAATCAGAATAAAACAAAAATGCATGCATTATAGACAAGTTCAATCTGTATTCAATAAAAGTGTTCATTATAGAACAGATTTGTGACTCAAAAGATGAACTGGACAGGACAGTAAGCGGTCTTAAATGAGGGTGAAGGGTTGAGAGAGGCATTCAGTAAATTGTAGTCGCCTGGAATTGATTTTATCCACAAAAAACACTAATCTCATATTGTGCAGCCTTTCAATTTCCCTGCCATTATACTGTAAATAGTGTTACAATATTACAGAAAAATATCAGACTTCATTTTAATACAAAAGCAAATGTTCAATACCTCAGAAAATTGTTACTTTCCTTAGTATTACCATTTACTATCCTTCTAGTCTAGTTCTTACATAGGCCTATATCAAGGCAACTCTAAAAGTATTCAGTAATACCAAATTTTGTCCTAATTAGTAAATGGTCAATGCTAAATGGTACATTTTTATATAGCGCTTTCCTTCCTTCACAGCATTCAATTCATGAACATTCGTACACAGACATTGCTAACGGACACAACAATTTGTACTAAACTGAGAAGCCCTGGTGGGAGGAGATGGGCCAAAGCACGGCACAGTTGTACAAGCATCCGCAGGACTTCACTGTACGAACTGTCAAGGGCGCTGATGTTACCCACACAAGGAAAACACGAAAGAAAGTCTAAAACATACACTGAATCTGTGCTTACCTTTGATAAGGACTGTGGGCAGTTGTGCAGCCTCATCTCCAGCTGTCCTCACTTCTCTGCACTATTATATCCATAAACTCATGGAGAAGCACGTATCGTAGCAGGACTGATATTGGTCTCATTTTCTGATAGATATTTCATGCCGCTGGACAAACATTTAGCTCTGCTCCGCGAGATGTAAACAAACAGCGCCATGTGATGATGTCATTGAGCCGTGGCCTAGTTCGGTCGTGCAGTGAGTGTTGTGTGTGTGTGGCTATAGAACCCAAGGCCATCATGCCTGTGCACAGCATGATTCAAAAGTCCTAGTGTGAGCCCTTAGTACAGCAGGCGTTGGGACAAACAAACACGCTAAGTGGAGATTACTGGACGTCCCTCAGTAATGAGAACTACCTCATGGTCCCAGTGTGGGGTTATTTCACTCCACAGAAAACAAACAGCGCCATGTGATGATGTCATTGAGCCATGGCCTAGTTCGGTTGTGCAGTGAGTGTTGTGTGAACTGTGGCTATAGAACCCAAGGCCATCATGCCTGTGCACAGCATGATTCAAAAGTCCTAGTGTGAGCCCTTAGTACAGCAGGCGTTGGGACAAACAAACACGCTAAGTGGAGATTACTGGACGTCCCTCAGTAATGAGAACTACCTCATGGTCCCAGTGTGGGGTTATTTCACTCCACAGAGGGAACTTCAGTCGCTTTGACTGTTATGAAGACACAAGAGAGGCACTTTGCTAACACTGTTGCAGAGCACTTCATGAAAGTAACCAGAGATTGGAACATTAAACACAAAGTTGTCTCACTCACAATTGTTCTAGTTCACAATAAAAACATTTGAACAAAGCAAGCCTAAGCACTTTTCTATGTTGAAGAATATTAAAATAATTATTGAAAAATGTGCCATTAATTTGAAAATAATTGTGAGTTAACTATCAGAATCATGAGATTAGTGGTTGATTCACAGCACTAATTTAAAACTCACCTATGACACAGAAAGGCTTCCTGGCAAATCGTAGGCGGCCCTGCCATCCTCGGTAACGACAACAGCATCCGGCCGACCAAATACGGATGATATACTCCAGACCGAAGACCACAATCATCACAAACTCCTGCAGAAAACACATATAAATGGTTAATATTAAACAAAATACACAGAAACCACTATAACTAAAATGTTTTCTTGCTTTCAATGACTACGAAGAAAATTGTCCATAGTGTTATGATGTGCACCGTTAAAGCAATGACACTGACTTCATTAGTATTTTAATTATCTTAGTGCGTTTAACAAAAATTGTATAGTTTAAATGACAAACATAGAACATAAGAAAAAGCTGTGTGCATCTTAGATGGACACTCAAGTCATTTCACATAATGGTTTATAGATTAAATATTATGATATTCTATTGGATTGTCTAAGAGCTAATCCAGTAATGAGAATTGAGTTATTATAGTTTATAGCCGTTTATGGCTGTGATGTCAAGGGACTTTCAGCAGAGCTTTATCTTATCAGTGCTTCCTATCAATCCCAGAATAGAAAGTTTATAAAGAAAGATAATGAAGTACCTGCCTCCTGTGTTTGCACAATGGGTGTACATTGTCTTGACACAATTGTCACAATACAATACATTACAATACAAAACAAAACAATTATTTAAAAAATTGATTCAGATGCATTTTGAATCTATTTGAGAATTGTGCAATGACATATCAGGATATCACTGAATCGATTCTGCACAAACCAAAACAGTTATTTCCAGATTTATTTTCTCTTAAATAATCAAAATAATGCATATGATTTTTCATCCATTTTATTGTTATTATTTTACTTTATTTTATTGGCTGGGACAGTGAATGTTAATGAAGATTAATATTGCATAGTGTAAACACACGGCTAATTATGTTGTCCCACGTTCATTCTCACAAACACACTCGCCAAAGGACACAGCAACAATATGCACTGCGTAATGCCTTATTACGGTACCTGGTAGATCCAGATGTCTCCCATCTAAAAATAAACCAAGCCCAACCCTTTGCTTCACATTTCAAACAATTTAAAGGTGGTATTTTATGTAATTGTTTATATCAGGTATTTAAATATGAGTTAACTGGGGAGCTTTTTGACTGTAGTCCATCCTACAATAAGTATCTAAATTAAGAATGCAGAGGGTGAAAGTAGAGGGTGTCTAAATAATAACAAATTACTTAATTGATACACTAATGCTATTCCTGGACTGCCCAAAGGTTGGTGGTTTGATCCCTACTACAACCCATGAGCAATATATGTCCTCAACTTGGCACTATAATAACCACATGATCCTGTAAGATTATGTGAGTGGAAGTGTTATTTATTCACATTTTAAAAGTGAGAATATTCTAACTTTCCCAGGACCTTTTGAACATTTGGTTGGCTTCTTTCATAGTTTCCACCACTTCTCCTGGGTGTGCACTCTGGACAGTCACTGGGCTATGACAGATTCACACTCACATTAATTTCTATTGTGTATTTAGCGCTACATTTTGGCCTCTGGACTCCCAGGTTTGACATATCAGTTAATGACTTACAATGAGCTAAAACAACGTAAATGTCGGTCTGAGAAATGTCCAAAATGAATGGTTTGGAAACATGGGCAGGCTTTGTAGGAAGTGGTTTTGGCCGTGTGGTGGTCCAGTTTCTTACCAGAATGAGCAGAGAGTAGGAGGAGGTGTCCTGGTGAGCAGGGATAGTGGAGAACACAGAGAGCACCAGGCAGCTGAACACCAGGATAAACCTATAACAAGAAAAATAACATAAGAAATTATAGAGTAAAACTAATTATAGTACAGTCTTACAACACTAGGTTCTGAATATTGAGTATAATGTTGATTTAAAGGAGAACTGTTCAACTTTTCTGCAACCTGTTTCTCTTCATAAGTAATTTTTTTCCTGTAATATTTTACTTGACAAGATAGTGTACAAACTAATAAGAAATGTAACTCAAACGTGTGTGAACGAAACAAAACATGACTCAGGGTATGTTTGTGATGAGGAAATGACATTCTATCATGGCTTAAAGCTCACAAGAGTCAATTTTGTGTAATATTGGACATTTAAATGCCATACAGCAAAGCAATAATAATAATAATCTCTGTGGAGATAAAACATTACCGGTCCACCACCAAAAAAGTTATATAGAGCATCATTATAAAGGCTGCAAAAAGGGAAGATAAAAAAACTAAACTGACTGACAGGGTAAGGAATGCCTTAAAAAATAATAAAAAATGTGAAAATAACCACCAACTGTACACAACTGAGCAATAAAACAAAGTGAACAATGATTAGTTTAAAATATTTGAAAGTAATTCAACCCATTGGCAACAGAAATCTAAGAGGCTGAAAATATAGAGGAAGAGTAAATCCGCTTTTAAACAAATCAAGGTCACCAAAATGAGATCAGTGGTGTGTTGACCTATAAGAGATTCCATAACATCAGACATAAACTGTTATTCCAACAAACATACGCTGTGTAATTGTGGATTTTCCCCTGTCACAAGCTCTTGAATCCAGCGAAGGAAAGAACTGAGAACAAACAATCTGGCAGCCCAATCACCCAACTTATTTCCTCCTCTCCGTGAACCGTAACTTCGGACCATTATTCCATTTCCTCAGATATCAACGTAATCATAATTATTTGTGCAACATGATTTGAGCAAAACAGCCAGTCAAACAGCAGCTATTGGAAAACATGCAACATTCAAGCATTTCCAGTGATGTCTAGAGCCAGGAAAATTTTGAGTTTTGTCTTTTCCACAACTGTTTTTCCATCATATAAATCTTCCCAAAATGCATGTAAGTCTAAAGCACATGGTGAGATGGAGTTATGATGCTAAACTGTGAAAAGACAGCTGTGTATTATCTATGAAACCCTCTGGATAATAAGCAAAAACCTGCATCCTGACAGAGCTTTTTGATTCATGCTTTATATTACGATTAGACGATATGGCTTAAAGGTGTGGTCAGGTTTGGATAGAAAGGTTTAAGACCATATAGTGAAACATTCCAAAAAAAGAATAACGTTTTCTGTGGAGAAAAGCAGCATAGACCATCCACCAGAAAAGTTACACAATGCTCTTTTAACATTTTTATCTGTCTATATAAATGGAAACGTATAAGTGATCATATACCTGCTTAAAGCCGCTCTACCTAAACCT
Organism: Scartelaos histophorus; assembly: GCA_000787155.1. Classification (NCBI taxonomy): domain Eukaryota; kingdom Metazoa; phylum Chordata; class Actinopteri; order Gobiiformes; family Gobiidae; genus Scartelaos; species Scartelaos histophorus. Next base: position 6,415 of record KN497757.1, on the reverse strand, counting down.
TCCTTGAATACATCTGAAAATAGAAAATAGATTTGCTTACTGATGCTGTACCTGTTTACACACAAATATTGATTAAGGGTTCTGACAGCAGTTGATGCGCAACATTCTAACTGAACCAGAAAATCTTAGTTTGGTTAATTTTTGAAGGTGTGAAAGCATGAGTCGCATTCGGATCCGCACTAAATCAATTGGACAGAGCTAGTCTTGGTCCACTTAAATTGGCACCAAATGCCAAACTCCGGTGAGAATGCAAACTTGGGTCCAAACCATAGACAGTAGGTTAAACAAACTATTCGAAATGCATCATGGGAGGGGATACTAATTATTTCATTTCTTGTTTGTGGTGAAAAGAACCATAATTGATTTAATGAGCCATTCACAGTTTCAGTACCGCCTGTGTATGCTTAGACTTGCATGGCTTAAGCAAAGATCAACCAGCTCATCCTGTGTGTGTGCATCGGGCTGGCAGGCCCTGGCGCCTGGGTTAAGGGGTGTGCTGGGGGCCAGGGGTTCGGTCCGGACGCCTGCCATGTGGCTGGCAGTCCGTAGGTTTGTGAGTCTGGGCTCCCCGGGCCAGACAGGCTCAAAGGCAGGGTTTGAGAAACTGTGTCTGCTGGAGGCCGGCCTCCACTCGGGGGGACAGGGACCAGCCCGCACCGTCCACGTCCCATCCACACCCCACAGTCATGTGGGAGAGCATCAGCGTCCCTGAGCCATGTGCAGTCGAACCCGCTGTGCACAACAGCCTTGGATATACGTCAATCGGATCAATTTTGGTTCATTTGCAGGTGTGAAAGAGAACTTCACTGGAGACTCAGTGTTAACAGTATTACTGCCTGGTGTGAACAATACAATCAAACTAGCTGTGGGCAAGAGCCCTGAAATGCTTTGGGCTGTACTCCCATTCATTTTCATAAACTAATTATTCTTCGGGCATTGGCATCTATGACAGGTAATGTAGCTTTAATTACACCATTTGGCAATATGTTAAAACAAGGTCAACACAACCAAGTACTTAAACTGTACAATGAATGACATTTAATATGCAAATAGAGTGTCATTTTTCACAAATCAAAGAATCGAGCCCTTATTTTGTACCAGTGTTTCTGAACAACAATATGCAACCAGCTGGCTGTTGGATTTTTTTAAATGCAAATCATAATGTGAATTCTGTAGTACTTATTCCAGGGTAACCACTTAAGAACCTTTGGGTGCCTTTTTAATTTAATTGAAGCGTTTTGTTTACAACTGTCTTCATACAGTATTATCATTAACATTTGGCTACCCATGATGCAATGCAGCAGGACATGTGTATAGAGTCTTTACCAGCTCTGTGGTGCCAGACCTGATCGTTGACCTTCCCTAGAGGAAGTAATGCTGCAGAACAACTGCGCTCAGTCATGGTTCGCTTTTGGCTTGTGTGAAACTGGTGAGTTACAGTACACTACTGTATGGAGGCTTTGGAGCCATGACCCTGGCATGACCCTGGCATGACCCCAGCATGACCCTTTCTGACATCCTGAGGGCACAATTTGGGGTCACCATTTTCCATGGCCTGCCTGTTATGTCATCATTTCTGTCATCAAATAAGACTACTGCAGTTTTTTCTCTCTCTCTCTCTCTCTCTCTCTCTCTCTCTCTCAATCTCTAGCTGAAGGAGATTCTCTATTTGCTCTGAGTAAAGTTTTAAATAATGTAAGTTTGAATGGATCATTTGACACACAGATTGTAAATTACATTTTAATTCAATAAAAAATGTTATAAAGACAAGTTGATTTTCAAGTTCATCAGTTACCCCCAAATCTGATTTATGTTTAGCCTTTCATGTCTACTGTCAACCCTAACAGAGCATTTCCAAAGAGTTTTTTTGCAACTGTAATTGAATAAAGATGTTTAATACAGTGGTACATTTCAGTCAAAGCTATAACATCTCAATTGAGACAAACAGGTGGCAAATGGTTTTACAGCACCCTCCATCAGGAAAGTTACATTTTCAGCTAAAAGCTCAAAACATCTTTGTCCTCGCGGTGAGAAGTTGGTTAGAAATGCAATACAAAAAAGTAGCAGAAGTTTTAGGTTTGCTCTATTGACATTTCTAAAGATTTGAATAATGCTAGTTTGATTGGTGGGAAACATCTAGTGACAGGCATTGTTGAGCTGTCGAGAGGAAAGCTAGCTCCTTGTCAGAAGCACACACCTACGCCTCTGGCACTTACAAGGTTGTCAGGCCCAAAATTATAGACTGACAATCATTTTCCTTCATCCGTAGAGTACGCCTGGAATATATTTACTTTAAAGGGTAAAGAGAAAGAGCCTTTGACAGAAGCGGCCATTAAGCACTCAACGAAGTCTGCTAATTAATGTGCATGCCTGGAGGGTTTAGTCTAATACTGGTCATATAGCTCACGGGAGGTGGACAACACAGCAATCACTCTTAACTAGGGAGGTAGAAATATCCAGATACCCTTAATATCACTGTAATATCATATTCTGGGGACTATGTTTACAGGAACAACAAGGATCTGATGATAGACAACAATGAATGGGAGTTTGGAGGGTTATTTTAATATTCACTCTACTTTGTTTTCCAAATACAAAAGTTAGATCAAGTGTCTTTTGATCAGATGTGCATGCAAACACACATCAAATATCAGATCTATTCTTGGATTATAAGATTTTAGTTCAGAATTTGACAGATTATGCTAATGTACACAGTGTTTTAAATGGTAGACTGAGAACCCCAAGGCTTCGTTTGATACGTCCTTGAGCAAAACACTTCAACCTCTTTGCCAACGTGTGAATGTTAAGTAGCCACGGTCGCTCCATCTGGCCCTCCAAATACCACTAACACTCATGCACATGCCACTTTCATACAAGGCAATGAAGGTGAAGTGGTTGCTTAAGGACACAGCAACAGTTTTTTTCCGCTGGCACCGCACAATGTCCCTTCCAAGTACTAACCAAGCCGTGTCTAGCTTCTGAGATCTGACGAGTTCAAGTTATAATTTTGAGCTATACAAAATAAACTGATTTGAAACTAAATTGTTAAAGTTTGCAAAGCTTGGGGAAACTTTTACATTTGATATAGTGCGCAGCATCACAGCTATTACATATGTACTCTTCACATTTCAAATATCATCTGCATAACCATTCACATAAGCCTTCAACACACGTTTCAATGAATAGACGTGCACCCTCCTGCCCGCTGCCTCTCTCCCATTTGAATAACTCAATTGATTTGTTTGAGAAATGGTGATGTGATGCTAATAGGTAACATCCACACTCTGCAAACCACCAGCATATGTCATTACCACTCGCCTCCCCATCACGCACTGGGCCTGATACATGTAGATTTATGGGAAGCCAGACACCATTAGCCCATAAAAGCGCGCATTTGAGCAAACATCGCTAGCTCCGGCCATGTGTTAATTAGATCCTGCTTGGCTAACGGAGCTAATGCAGTCGTAATGATGCTGATCTGATTGACTTGTGCTGTGGCAAAGGAAGCGTTCACTCTTAACACGGGGAGAGATCTGTCCATGGTCCTGAAAGCTAATTCTATTTGAGTCTTTTGATGAGAGGAGCCAGGTCCCTGATCTATCATTAACACATACTTGAACAGTCAACCCCCCCAGGATACACACGAGGTTGCGAGTAAGTAATTAGATATTCAATTTGCGCAGGAGACATTGTATTATGTATTACGAACCGAGCTGTGATGTCAATGCGTAACAGCAGATTCCCGTAGGATGTTGTTCATTCAGATTTACTAATTAACATACGTACATGAACTGATAATATTAATTGAAATGGTAACATGAAACATCTCTAAACTCTAAATGAATAAAGAAAACTAATAAACTTACTTACTCCCTATATATTTAGTTAACAAAGTAGAGCTGGGCAATTTGTAAAAATATATTTATCAGTACTCTTAGATAGAGATACATTCTTCTACTTCATACAAATGTACAACAACTCATCTTTATGTAATGAATAGCCTTCAGTCATGTCAATTACTATTTCATTTTTGCACCGTTTCTCTTTTCCCACCTCGTGTATATAGCTGTAAGAGATATTTGTATTACTAAATCTCAAAAATTTAAATTCTTGGATAGACATTTGAATAATTATGCCCTATTTGACACCAATCTCTTGTTATTTTACTCTATTATTACTCTTCTCCTTGTGAGCTACTGTGTTCAAATTATTTCTCTTCTGGATCAGTAAAGTCTTTCCTGTGTATTGTGTCATTTTCAATTTGATTTTATTGCATAGACACTGAAAAAACAAATAAATACGGTGTTTAATCTGAATTTAATTAAAGCTTAGATGTTGTTTTCGTCCAAAAAATCAATTTGTACTGTTTTTAGGTTTTTTTTTTAACATTAATTTGGTATTTTGGCTGAAGATATGCCACTGGTCCCAAAAGCATTACAAAACACCAGACAGACTCTCCATGTAAAAAGCGAATGGAAGTAAGAATGAATGTAACAGCCCTGTGAGAGGTTGCAGACATCATAAAAATGGACTCTCTCTTCCCTGTAACTTCTCAAACCAAACCAGAGCAAGTTCAGAGGAAGTGTGGGTGTGTTAAAGTTGCCTCTGTGCAGCCCGGAGTAATTTTTACGAGAGGACAAGGACACAATGTGAAACTAGAAACCCATATAAACCTGCACTAGATCATAACACGCTACAAAACTATCATTCCTCAAGATACTCTCGAGATTTTTAGATCTGTGCTGGTAAACAGATCAAATCTACTCTATTCAACTGCAAATATGTTCGACAATACAACTGATAAGAATGATTAAACATTAGAACTGCATTAACAACATCACCTATAACATAATACCTATAATATTCCCTGGGAGTGTGAAGCTAAATGTAATTGTTAGTCAAGTTAAACTTTAATCTGAGCTTTATTTTAACACAATCTGATCATAATGAACTGACTTAGTTGGAACTACAGCAGGTGAGATGATTTTTTAGCGTTAACAAGTCCCACTCAAGCAACATTACAGTCACAGGAGACCATTAGCCAACAGTTTTTCAGTCACTCTCACCTTTTTTGTTGTAAATTCAAACACCTAAACGGGACCATGATGTATCGATTACAGGCTTCTGAAAATATGTGCTGGGTTGGTTTTGTTTTTTTTGAGTTTCTAATGATTAAAAAACTTTTCTGGTTTGCTCATGTGTGCATAGTGTCACTGTTGAAACCTCTGAACATTCTGCTATTCTTATACAATTGGAAAACTGCAAAGTATCAATACAGGTTAATTTTTGAGAAGAAGCAATAGAAGCAGTAGTGTAATAAGTGACACAAACTAAACTGTTATTCCTCACCTTTCCTTTTTTCAGTAGCAATGAAAATGTCTTAATGGCTAAACAAATAACTCACAATGGAGTCACTGTAAATAGTTAAAGCTTGAGAAAGTGCCTGTGAACTGCATGGCTGTATTGTTTACTGTAAGGAGATTCTGACCCAATGACCTTTAGTAAGTCTCAGCCTCTCTGTTAAGGTCAGGCATTGTCAGTGTTGTTTAATGAGTCAGTATGTCAGCTTAAAAGGTTGTACATGCCTCCAAATGTTATAGCGGAGTAGAGGGACCAGTACGTCAGTATTGATTATAAGGTTTGCACTGGGAAAATCCACACGTTTTGAACCTGATCATTTATTTAAGCACCGTGTTCCCATCGTTTTCAGACTCAGTTTACTATTGCAGGCCCTTGAATCATCTGAAATCAAACAAATGAATATTAGAGTAACAGCTAATACACACATGCAGCAGACAGTCAGTCGTCCCATGTAACTGTGATAACTGTGAGTCATAAGAGGCTCAACAGTGAATAATGGCAGATTGTTTGCAATAGCATAACATTCACAAACATCTATTTACACTTAAATGCATCAACAACCATTTAGTTAAGCCAATCTGACAATTATTGTTCATATGGGGAAAAATGTAATAATAATAATTCCGAAGTCCGTTCGTGTTTATTAACCCTAAAATTAGTTTTAACTTTATACAAATGGGAAAATAAATAAATACATACATAAATGCAGTCCTAAAATAAATAAAGTCCTTCTTGGTAGTGCTAATAAGATATCATTATAATTGTTTAGACATGGATTAGACCTGTTTCAGTCCTGGTTTAGTTCTGGTTTAAACCTGGTCTAGACCTGGGTTAGATCTGGTTCAGAACTGCTTCAGACCTGGTTTAGAGCTGGTCTAGACCTGGTTCAGTCCTGGTTTAGAAATGGTTTAGACCTGGTTCAGTCACAGTCACCTCCGGAGCACCTGGAGGCCGACGCCCCACGCAGCCGCCCGCACAGCACCGCCTCAGCAGCCGTGGCTCAGTGCGAGCGTCTGTGTGCAGCTCGTCTCGCCCGGGGCCGTGGGATCAGCCA
>KN497755.1:0-14702 GCA_000787155.1 Scartelaos histophorus | reverse complement strand
GGAAAGAATCATTAAACATAATAATTATAATATTTGTGTTGGACCTACATTACCTTTTTACATACAATTTCATTAACTATAAGACAGGAAATGACACTAGATCATCATCTATTATTGCTTTTGCATTGGTTGAACACTCCTATGTACATTTAACATTTAACCTTTGACCCCATTTGACCCCCTGTTTCTTTTGGTAATTTTGCTTAATGCAGAAAAAATATATATGTGGTACTTTGTCATATTACCTTTCCATTATGCCTCAGCTGGATGCCCACTTCCCTGTATGCTGACCCCGAGCTTGTCCCACTTCATATCACTGTAATCCATTTCCAGTTTGAGCCCAATTTCCTCCATATCTCCCAGTACAGTTTACACAATGCACACACGCCCTCACAATGGCAGAACGGCGCAAAGAATCTGATTGAGCATGTAATCATCGAGCAGAGTGGGCGAAAATAGGAGAAATAAAACACATGCTATTGTACTGGCCCAAGCACTTAGACTGAAGTGATTGGAATGCTCTCCTATGGTGTGGTGAAAAGTAGTTGACAAGAAACCATGCATAAAGCTGTGGGGCATAACAAGACAATTTATAAATATAAAAGAGCAAATCTGAACATGAAAAAAGGTGAATTGTGTGTTGTGTAACTTTGCTGGTGGAGGGTCCATCAAATACTTTTCTTCTTGGAGATTATTAGAGTTACTAGAGTCTGGAATGTTTCACAGTTTTTTGTTTTTTTTTTCACTTTTCTGTTTTCATGGAGATTAAATCAGGCCAAGTTACAGGTCAGATCTGCGGAGAGGCTGTGTCTATGTATTTTTGAGCTATAAAAGCAGCTGTAATTGAATAAGTGTAAGGTAGAATTTAATGTCATATTGTGGAACATTCTAAACCCCTTTCAAAAATGATATTATCTTGTATGTATTATTTCGTGTGTGCAACTTGAGGCATGTGTTTAAAAAAAATGTACGAAAATGGACATGGAATAGATATGACATTTGCTTTTTGACTTGAATTATTAACGTGTTTTGGCTGTTTTTAAAGAGACCTTATTTATATGTGCAGTTTGTTTAATAGCCTCAAGCTGTTTATAGGGCAAAATTTGTGATCGAGGTCTCCAGAAGCTAAAACATCTTTACGTTTTTTTCTCTTTTCATACGTTTTATTTGGAAATGGAAAAGTCACGATTGTGGTTGTTGAGCTCGGGAGTCCCAGTGGAAATCTGACTTCACAAACTGCAAGGCAACAGCAGACTTAAAAGCTTCTAATCGCCATGGGAACACTATCATTCCGACTCCAGGAACGCTGGCGGAAAGTTTTTGATGACATCTGCAGGGCCCTGTCAAGCGGCGGCTGCACTTTTGGCTCAGAGGTTTACACTGTAGAGGTTCCCGATAGAATGAGATGGTGCAGCATGTAAATTATCCTCAGATTAATGCAATAACGCTGAACTTTTCACCTCAAAATGCTCCCAAATTCTGCAAGAGTTAGATAGTGCTTCAGGTGCTGCGTCATCAGATTTGGGAAGTTTTATTTTTGGATATTGCAACGCACAAAATGTCTTTTACCAATAACAAATATAATTGATGTTGGTTATATACTGATTCCCATTTCTTTAAACAAAAATAAAATAAGATAAACCTGAACCAAATGTTTTATTAGTATGTAGCAGTTATTTATCACTCAAGTAACTAGAAAACAGCTTTCTGGGCCAACCACAACCAATAAATTCTCTTAATACATCATTTTATGTCTCCAACTTGGACTGAACCAGTATCAGGAAGCCAATATCTAATCCAGAAAAGTTATCCAATACCTATATCAAATCGGTGCATCCCTAATTAACTCTTCTTGTAACTATGGATGACTGAACTGTGCCTGTCAAATAGGTAAATCAACCAAATAAATAATATTGCAAGGCACTCCTGACCAAACCGTGCACAACATCTGCTCCTGATGCATTGAAAGTTGGGTCAAATGAGGACTTTTCCATTGGGGACAATAAAATGTGCTGCCTTGATATAGTATTGGAAACATACTGTAAAATAATACCCTAACTCAAAACACTAACCTATTTAAAGTGCCTATGTTACGCTATTTTCTGCTTATGTTATAATGTTTCCTCATCGCAAACACCTTTTTTAACACACAAACCCTGCATATTTAGGTTGAGTTCTTTTCTCACACTAAAAGCACTCATAATAGAAGTGCTCAAGTTGTGTTTTTAAACTCCATACATCATAACTAGTGTCATTTGGAGGATTTCAACTGTGGAATTGCTAATCTTTTCTAAATAAAAGGTAAAATGTAGCTGTTAATTTAAACTCCAGGTATGTTTTTGACGGGGTGACAACATTATAACATACCTTAAACCTCACAAGAGTGACTTTTGCGTAATATAGGACCTCCAAGTCTTTTTTGAAATCTGGTTTAAGTTCCCCTTCACTGTACGTCACATTTCACAGTACTAGCCCTGCAGTGGAGCTCATAAAAGGCCCGGAAATGATGTGGCTCTGCAGCTGTTTGGGCAGCATCATCTGATTAGCATTCATATCCTCTGTGTGCTCAGGCTGCCATGTTCCTCTCCTATCGCTACTACATTATTATGCTATACTCTACACCCCCATGCACTGAATGTGGCTCACTGACTCCCTCTCCCCAGCCCCCTTCTGTCTTTTCATGTACTAATTGCAATTATAAGTTGCAATTTAAGCCCTTGCAGTTTCGAGTTGCCTGCCTCTTGCTTAGGTCAGCACTCAGCTCTGCACTAGCGGAGGAACTAAAACACTATTACTCTGTGCAGCAATGAAATTCATTATAGACTCAAAAGGCCTCAATTTCCCCTTGTCCACAATTAGTTAGAAAAGTTCCCTTTAAATGCAGAGCACTTAGAAACTGGAGTAGTTATAGAGTGGAAAGTTAATATAGAGGCACAAAGTACATGCATTTATTCCAAACCACAATCTGAAAGCTTACATTTAAGTCTGTGTGGGCAAAAGGGAGTCCCCGGGATTTTCCTTAGTCGTTATTAGGTTACCAAAACATACAGTACTAGAGATAAGGAGGAAATAGAAAGAGAAAGCAGAGTGGGAAGGTTGGATGATAAAAGACTTAGAAATGGCACTTGGGGAGGCCTAGTAGAAAAAAACATTTGTACAGTGCACTTACAGTCAAGGCATAAACACAGTGTGCTGTGTTTATAGCCTGGTCGACACATTTGCATAGTGCTGTCTAATAAAATTGGTGTTACTATAAACATTGTTTTTATAGCCTGCTTTAATATTGCTCCCTGGGACTGTTCCCTAGGCGAGATAACAGGCTGGGAGAACGTATTCAAGGTTTCTCAGCAACCCTTAAGTTAGGAAAAATAATATTAGTAACTGTAATGAGTGAATGTAATTATACTCTACTGACAATTGAGCAATACACAATTAGAAACAAGTGCATTGTCAAACTAGCAAAGTTATGGTTGCAGATGTTATAGTAGAGCTTTCTTTTATGTTGCCTTGCATTTTGGGCAACATATCTACCATTATTTCCTTAGCAAGGGTATTATATTATTTTGTTAGCCACAAAAGCTAAGGTGGTTGTTTTGTGTGTTTGAAACAGCTTTGAACATTACAAGATGGGAGTCGAGATCAGAGACTATAAATAGATTACCCCACGAGCCGCCGCTTTCCACACAGGAAGTGAGCGTGGGGGCACTTCCGCCTCCATCGTCTCTGCTTCTGATCGACTTTAGATTCAGAAATTGCCACACCTCTCTCTGTACCTGCTGCAGTGAGCCTTGTGGTCTTAAAATGTTTGTATCAACGCACTCGATATGATCCTGGTGTTTTTATTTCTGTATTATGTCTGTAAATAAATTCCTATTCGTATGATAGTACTGGCTCCAAATTCACTCCCATAACTGCGACCCATGAGCTTCATTTGACTGGAGCGGGATGTTATGGGTGACGTCACACTCCTTTAGTATACTTCTTTATACAGTCTGTGGTCAAGTCAGTATAGAAGAAGTAGAAGAAAGTCAGTTCAAAAGGCCTTTTTGAAGAGAGGTTATGCTGCGTTCATTTATCAATCCGACTCATGCTTGGATCTTGGCTTTGACGTCACACCCGAGGTCAAGCATTTTTTTATGTTTTTGTTTGTCCGACTCATAGAAAAACATTAAGGCTGTTGTTGCTTTAGCACTGGCCGAGTACCATGCGCTCTAAAATAATTCTGTGCTTCAACTACACAGCCTCAAGGAGGAATTCAGTATAAATAGTATAATTCATTGTATTAGTGGAGTGAAAGCGTTGGCGTCGCATGATAGTAGAACATTTCGGCACGTTAGCTAATGGGCTAAAAACACAGGTGAAACGACTACCAAACCCAAAGGCAGTGACACAGACACAGTAAAGTACTGCAGTAATATGAGTTACTGAAATTGTCATTTAAACCACCAGAGCCCAAACACAATGAAAACTGTTCATACTACAAGTGACACTGGGCGGAGCCATCTTGAATTCTAACTTGTCCGAGTTCCAAGTCGGGCCATTTAAAAAAAGGGGCGTGTCAGTATGTTTACGCTAGGCACACGCAGCATTAGTGTAGCCGTCCATGTAATCCAACAAGCCAATGCAAAGAGTCACTTCATAATTTATTATTACATATAAAAAGGTCTTAATTTGGCTGTAGTAGACCACAGCTAATTTGATTCTTGATTGAGTCCCCTTTACTGTGTGAGATTGTGCATTTGTGTTGGCGGTGCTGTTTGTGTAACCTTTTGTATTTTGATTAGCCCCCATAATGTCAGGCTTATGTGCATTAGAGCACAGACTGGAGCTTATTAGAGGCGGCCAGCCTGAGACCTGCTAGTCCATTGTTGTGGTTTCCCACTGTGGCCAACATCATTATCAGCTTTGTCTCATAAACCACTGCATGTAAACGCACACAGACACACACATGCACATGCACGCACACACGTTGGGTGTCTGTGCTTCTTGGGGACATTACATTGACACAGATCCTAACTGTAACCGTAACTTACCACTTACATGAACTTAACTTTAAGGTGCACTGAGCAACTTCCCTGGTGGAGGACTACCTGCTTATTTCCATAGTTATCTTATTTCTTTCCCTGTAATGTTCCATGGTATGACATTAAACATATACATCTAGTGGGTGTTTCTAATGCTTGAAAATACAATAACTCCATCAGTGAATATGCGCGCCTCTCCACAGATATGAACTGTAATATAGCGTAGTGCTGTAGCCTGCTCGTCTCCCTTGTGATGGACAAGTTTAATCTATACTGTGGAACAGTCTACACAAAGCTATAATTTTTTCATGGAGATAAGTAGGTGGCAGACCCTCCAAGAGAAAAGTTACACAGTGCAGCTTTAAGCCCAAACCAAAGACCTGATTTTTGCCCGTTTAAGGTATGGACATGTCCTCTTTAAGTGCAACCACACAATGTAATAAATATCCACCTACGCACGTTCTAGGAAATCCGAGCACTACATCTGTCACATTCATTTATTAACAGTTGCTAATAGCTCTGGTCACAGAGGACTATAGCTCTCCACAATGGACATTTAACACTGACATTGTTTAAGCATGCTTTAACACGTCTTAATTTAAGATGTGAATTGCGCACATAAAATTTACACTTTTCAAACAGCCTCACTCCCACAGTTCATCCAAACACATATATATTCACGTACAAACCATAGCTTTTGTTTAGTCTGAGGCTCAGGTCCACCCACCAGCAATCTGCTCCACCAATACAATACTGTTATCATCCTGAGAGACAGAAGTACATTAAAGACCTACATTTAATTACGAGAGATGTGTTTGAATGGCATGTTCATATGTAAAATGATAATAAATAACACAATGTAAACCTTAAAGGGCCCATATTACCATATTTTCTGATCTATGTTATAATGTTGTTACCTGGATTTTTTTTTATCATTCACACATGTTTAACACCCAAATCTTGAATATTTAGGTTGAGTTTTTCTCTCAAACTGAAAACACTCATACGTTTCAGAAGAATCATTTAAAGAATTGTCAATCTCTACTGAACAAAGTTTTTGGCAAATAATAGAAGCAAGATGTGCGTCACTACTGCTTTTTATTGTGGGTAAACATGCTGCTTGTATTGAAAGCACTGAAAAAAAAAATTGTTTTTGTCCTTGGATATTTTGTCCATATTTTTATTTTTTTGTATTATACCTTTTCAATTTTGAGAATATACATGACACAAACAAAAATAGGCAAAACACACTCTATCCACACTCAACACATACACAAAACTACACAAACACCAAAAACATCAACTGTCATTCCAAAATTGTTCCAAAAAGGTGTCCATGTGCATTCAAAGTCCAAGTATTTCCCCCTTACAGAGTGGAGAATCTGCCAAAAGACAAAAGGAAAATAATGCATAAAACACAGAAATATATCCATAGAGTTAAGATACAGTGGACGTGATGCACTGCTGTTGTCAGGGCTTCTTAAACTCTTTCTTTTGAGGCTTTTGGATGGAGGCGCTGAAAGGACATCACCATGGAAACATGATGTACATGAATCCTGATCCCATGGGAGAGTACATAGACTTTGATTTTTATTTATTTCTTTTCTCCTTCATGCATGAGTGCATATGAGACCAGGCTGGAGTGTTATAATGCTACTTTTGGCTATATCACAAAGGGATCCCATTTGCTTTAAATATCCATGCCACAGGGTGATAAAGAAAGCCATTATAACTTACATTTTAAATATTTATTATCTATTAGTTTATGTAATATTTCTATAATCTATGGACAGATATGGATTATTTCAGCTGATATCAACTGATACTTTGCATTGACATCGTGCTGGGGGTGTTCTGCATGTATTTCTATGGCATAATGTTCAGTAGTTACCATGGTGACGCAATGCACACATTAGCAAACACCGCCTGATGTTTATAAATAGCCTAAAAATTTAACAAAAAAGATAAGCACTGTTTTACCAACCATCCCAACAAGAAAGTTCTTATTTCAGCAGTTATTATTTTTCCCATTGCTCTTAATATATATATATATTTTTTTTTGCCAATTGAGTCCTACAGCAATAACAAAAGAATGCCTTAAGGAAAATGTTTATAGTGTCCAAAGAAGATCAAACAAATAGTCCTTGATCTTCCTTCATAAATCTCTGGAAAAAGTCATCTCCTCCAAGGCTAGTCATCTAAACATTATGTTACCATGGCAACAGGTCATCATGTTTTACACCAATGTTTGTCACATAGTTAGCATGTGTGTGTATGCGTGTATGCGTGTGAGTGTGCTTGTGTGCGTGAGTGTGTGAGTGTGAGTGTGTGTGTATGCTTGTGTGTGTGCTTGTGTGCGTGTGTGCGTGTGTGTGCGTGTGAGTGAGTGTGTGTGTGCAGGGACAGGTCATAAATCCAGATCAGAGCAGATAACTAGCCCCTGCTTCTTGGCTGCTCTGCTCAGTTTGTGTCAGTATGTTTCCAGTAACATGGTGGAGTGTGATCTTTGCCAGTTATAACAGTGGACTCACCCTTCCCAAACTTCTGCGCATGCAAAACTCCGCCGCCATTATTCACTGCCATTTTAAAGTGGAGCGAGACAAGAATCGGAAGGACTGCTCTCAATATTTGCCCCATAATTAATACAAACAGATCAATCAAAATTGCTTTTAAATTGTAAGACAGATTAGGCTTTTGAGTGTGTTATAACATAGATCATTAATCATGGGGAACCATAATACTGATCTAAAATGGCTTGAATATATCCTTTGGTTCAAAAATACCGAAACTGAGAAGCTCATCTCCTCTTTATTATGGGATAAGTAACTATAATGCAAACATGTAATCATGGCACACAATTTTAAACAACAACACAATTTTAAATATACTTGGCATCTCGCTCCCCACCCCTTTCCAAGTAGAGTGCCAAGGGATTTCTGAATCATGCATATTGTGTTGTATTGTAACTAAAATCATATTAATTAAATGTTTATTGCCATTGTAAATATACACATTTTAAACCTACCTTTGTGCACTAATTAACTGATAATATTTTATTGTTTATAGACTGTACACAGCTCTTATACTCAATTTCTTATGACCACTAAAAGGTTGAACCCCTGATATACCCCTGATGTTTTGCTCATTAGCTCCCCCTGTTGTCTGGGAGTGGTTCTGCCCCCAGCTGTTTGTTGCTGGGCTGATTTGTGAGAGCAGAAGGTTAAAACTATACTCCATCTGCCACTGAACAATCCCAGTCAAAAGAGCTAACCCCTAATAACTGAGGTCAAATGTACATCTGTAGAGTTTATTTGCCTGGATTATCCCTTCACTTTTAACACCATTTGTTGATTAAAGCCTGATAATCCTTTGTAAAATTATAAGATTATGACATAGCAGTGTGTGTTTTAATATAGTAACGAGAGATATGATATGATAATGCATGCCGACTGTGAACCTGGAGCTGTTTGAACTAAAAACCAAACCACTGCACCTAACAGAATATATCTAAAAATACATCTAGTAGTTTAGTAACAATTATAAGGATGGTATTATGAGTCGTAGCTGTAGTATTTGTTGTACTTCTAGTGATGGCCGTGAAAACATTATAAAGAATGTGCAGATCCACAGCAAAAAAAATATTCTATCAACTGGACACAGATCAAAAACAAATACACTCAGTTATTGAAGCATAGTATACAGTAAAAAGTATTGCATAAGGTCCTATAGGTTCTATTTCCCCTTTGTATTCATTTTTAGTCCTAATTTAATTGAGTCTTAGTCTTGGGTAGGTCTACTGTATATATTTATTGTATCAAGAAGAAAAAAATCAATACTATTGTCGTACAGAATTGCATTTTGTATAGCTCTGTATTGGCTTTTATTTTAGAAGTGCTGCCTATGTGTGAAGTCAGAGATTTAAACATGATTATACTGTACATGACGTTACAATTTCAAAAGCAGTTATATAAGTCGATTTAGACTGTAATGCTCTTGCAATGTAATTTTACATAAACCAGGTTAGAGGCCTGTGATATGAGATAAAACCCTTGGTAATCCTCTCTTTGTGTACGTCCCCCTCACCCACCCTATAGAGGTAGATTAGGACCAGTCTCTGTGCCATCTCTGGAAACGCTTGCTGGTCTGAATAGGATTTCGGCACGTTCAAATACACATAGCACCCCCCCCTTCTTCTCCATAGGCATGAAAAGTACCAGTGCGGCTCTGCGTAGCGCTGTGACCCCGATATTAGCTTTCCCTCCATGTGTGACGGAGGCCAACTGCCACAACAAATATAGTCACAGACCAGCTCCCTGCACTGTTCTAAGGCGGATACTCATGAATACAGCTGCAGTGACCTTCCAGCGCACTGAATGGACTTTGCAGGACGGATAATTGCGTTTTCATTTGAGCATAGAGAGAAATAGCAGACTTTGTATTCTTGTGTACCTGATAGATTGGTTGAGGTGTATGGTCCTTTAGGGTGATGCAAATACTAACCAGAATTTGGTTAACCTTAGTGGTGTGCAAAAATATTGAAATATCAGTATATCACAATACTAAATGTGGTGATAATGTATTGTTATTGTGTATTGAGGTTTTTTTTTTAGTTTTTGGGGTTTTTTTGTGACAGCACTACAATTTTGTTGCTTATATAGTGGAAGGAAATTTGTTTATGTTACACATTTGCCATATTCACTGTTCTGATGATTAAAATGGATGTATTTCATATTAACTTTTCAAAGTAGTGGTTTAACAAAGAAATACTGTTGTTAAAATGTATTTGGTTCTAAAAAAAAAAAGAAATATTTCATAGAGTATCATGTGCGATGTATCATTTATCTTAAGTATCAGCATATTGTGATAATTTTGTTTCTTGAGCTCTGCATCATGTATTGTATTGAAACATGAGGGAACCTGTGATTTCCAGCTCTAGTAAATCTTTGTACAAATAAAAAGGATAGAAGTATGTGAAATGACAGTATATTCTGCATTCCAAGATTGCTGCAGGGTGTTGCTTTAGTTGCATTGTTCCAAACAGTATGAATCGAGTTCACTTAAGTTGGTTGTGATCTGTACACAAATTAAATCAATGTCTTTTCTTAAGTAATACGAATATTTGAACAACTTTAGACTTTTTGTTCTCCCAAAAATCATTATGATGCTAATTTCTATTATCCAGCAGGACTGTGGAGTCTTAGCCAGGAACATTGTCCTTATCTTTTCTGGATTGTCACAATATGTAACAAGCTGTGTGCTGCTTAAATGAACAAAAGTAGCAAAATCCTGTAACAATAATGGTTGCTTTATAATGTCAAATTGCTAGATAGGATCCCTGCAAAACCCTCTGGCTATAGCTCTACAGCTCTGAGCTCATTTACATGTGTTCGCTCCATACGGCTAATTTGTCATCCTGATTCATGAGTGTCCAGCTGCCAAAATGACTAATAGTGCAGATAAGTCAGACCCTCACTGCACTTAACCTGCAGAGGGCCACTAAATGAAATGATCCCTGTGACAAGATTATTTTAACAAAAAGTTGACTTGGCTGAAAACCAAATGCAGCCAGAGCAGAGACTGTGTTGACTTTATCCATGTCATCTTAATTATGCTGTGATAGGGCTTATCTTTTATGTTATGCTCAAATCAGTAGCACATACTCAATCATTGAAGTAAAAAAAAAAGTGTCTACATAGTTAAAAAGTGGCTTCTTGCGTGTTTCTTGTTTCCCTCCTTTCCTCACTTTGCTTTCTTGTCTTCTTTCCTTTCCAATTTCCCTCTTCAGTAAAACCATCAAGGTGAAAGTAATCGACGACGAGGAGTACGAGAAGAACAAAACCTTCTACATAGAGATCGGAGAGCCACGATTGGTGGAGAGCAACGACAGCAAAGGTCAGAGATCGGGGTCAGCTGTGTGACCTTTTGACCTCTTTCAACTTCAAACCCTCATTCCGAAAAGGTTGCTGCATGGTTACGGAGATGGGATTGTCTCTTTTCCCATCTTGTAACATGCAGCATGAGTTCACCTCATCGCACCGCATCCACCTCACCACCTTATCGAGTGCATGAGCGAATGTTTGCGTATTTTGTATTTCTGTTACATTTCATAGTGTTTGTGGAGTTCGCATGTTGACCACGCTCCCTCTGTATGTGTCCATCCGTGTGTGTCTCATGCAGGAAAAGCATAACGGTTAGGATTCTAGACCGGGAGGAGTACAATAAGCTGTCATCGTTCTACCTCCTACTTGGAACGCCACTATGGAGACGCGGAAAGAAGGAACTGACAGGTGTGATGTGTGGTGCTGCTCTAATCCCAAATCAGCAAAGTTCATGAGTAGATTAGTAATAAATTAGCATCTTGTTTGACTAAGGCTGACCACCATGTACGACTCAGTGTTATTTTGACCAGTTGAAACAGATTACCGTATTTTTCGCACTAAAGGCGCATCTAAAATCATTACATTTTCTCAAAAATCAACAGTGGCCTTATAATCCAGTGGCCTTATGTAGGACCTTTGGTTGTGTTTAACCTTAAATCGATTTTATGTTGTCTACATTACGGCTAATAATGTATTACTCCGCGAGTCAGGAGGAGTAATATGTTGGCGACATATAGGGCGACTGTGCAACATACCGGTAATTCTGCCGTGTGCTGTACAAGGACCCAAAATGCCACGATTACCATGCAGATTTCAGGTTTTGTATTTTTGATTTGATTGTTCGATTTATCCAACACGCGTTTTGTTTCGCTTATTGCGCCTTATAATCCGATGTGCCTTATGTGTGGAAAATGACAGCAATCTACATATTATTTGATACTGCGCCTTATAATCCGGTGCGCTTTATAGCCCGAAAAATACGGTAAACGCTTTCAATATTCATTTCCTCAGCATAAACATTACACATTTTTATGCTGTTTAAATGACACATATTACGCTATTTTCTCATCTATGTTAATCCTCATCAAAAATATACTCAGAGATGTGTTTTGTTTCATTTACACATATTTAGGCTGAGTTCTTCCCTCGATCCTCATTGGATCATTTCACCGCTAGAATTTCCAATCAGTTAAATGTAAAAGATGAAAACTACAGCTTCATGACATCACAAGGTGCAACAGAGTATTTTGAGCTTTAGAGATGTAGATACACTAATAATAAAGGATCAGTCAAACTTGTGAATAAAACAAAACGCAACTCCAGTTTTTTCAGATTTTGATGGTCAATTTTAACATGATAGAGATTTTGATGGTTTTTTGTGTATTACAGCACAAAAATAGTCCAATTTCTTCCTCGAAAGTCTAAACTCTATAAAACTCTGAATTAAAGACCATGCAAAGCTAATTATTGACAATTAGAAATGGTTTTATCTTGACTCAGATTCAGTTAATTGGAATAAATTAAAAAATACATAAAGTTAAAATAACGCCTAAATCTAGAGTCTAATGTTGCCTAAAATAAATGCAAACAAACCTGGTCTGATTGTGTTACTAAATTCAAGTTTTGTCAAATGAATACAAATGATAAAATAGAGACACAAAGATAGTTTCAGTCTCTTTTTGTTACCTGCGATCTTGACCTAAAAACAACACAGACTTGAACTTGCCGATTTGGGATCTTGCTGAACTTTGAAGTGGAGTCAACAACTTGGTACTTTGTGGTTCTGTGGCTCAATTTCCTTTCCTTTCTGCTTCTCCAGAGGTTTGTTCCAAAATCTCAGTGGGGCTCACACCTTTCCCCTTCCACGTCTTCTCCATCTTTCTGTCTTTTTTGCATCTGCTGCTATATAAGCTCTTTTTTCTTTCACAATAGGAGATGAAATGTCACATGATACATACATACATACATACATACAGACAATACATACTAACAGTGGTGGATGAAGTACTCAATTTTGCTAGTTAAGTAAAAGTACAGATAAAGGGGCAAAAGATTACTCAAATTATTACTCAAAAGTATCATCTGGAAAAAGTGTACTTAAGTAAAACTGCTAAGTATGTGTTTAAAAATGTACTTCAAGAGTAAAAAGCATTTAAAAGTATTTTGCAGAGAACAAAATGTAATGGTTTGATTTTTCTAGCTGTTTTGTGTTTTTGTGTATTTGGCTTGCACAAAGTTGGGACGAAAAACGTAATTTCAGCAGGTCTCAAGCCATAAAGAAAATTACTTTAACTTTTCAGGCCAATTCAAAAATGTTATGGAGTAGAAGGTAGAGGTACATGCTCTCAGAACCAGTGAAGTAAAAGTAAAAAGTAGAAATTGTACTTTTTATACCTCATTACCTTCCAACACTGCATACTAATCTACTTGCAGGTCGCATATTTATTTCAAATGTAAATAAGTGGTGACCTACATAATGTATGCTGCTGGTACAGATGTTGTTCATTAGTGTGTAGCATCTGTGAATCTGTCTCCACCTCCATATTATTCATAAGAGAACATCATTGCAGTCAAAACTTATGTGACATGATGTTCTTTCCGATTTAATTTATTTCCAACCCAAACACTGGTATCCTGGAGTCCTAAGTATGTTTTATTCACAAAGAAAAATGATGTCACTCAGTTAATTATATCTTCACATAATCATTTTGTAGTGTGTGTGAACAATTTTTAAGAAGCTATTCAAACTTTACTTTTATCCAAAATCGATTATTTTTATGTACTAAACGCTTTATTAACTTTTATATTACCCTCTATTATTTATTTATAGTCATATTAAGTAAATTTCAAATGCTCTTGCTAATTTATTTACTGTCCTTACTTACTTGGTATATCAGAGGAGATGATTTGAAAGGTTTATTTTCATGTCAAATGCAAAAATAAATCTATTATAACCAGCTAGCTTTTTGGCTCAGCGTGCTCACAGTGTGTTGCTAAAAGGCTAATAATCCATTTGCAGTATTGTGATTTGTTCTGGATCTGTTTTCTCTGCTCTCTCCACACCACAGTGTTAATAGCTCTGTGTGTTTACCAGGCCGTGCAGTGTTTTTAGTGATGAGGGGATCAAAGACAGAGGCTGGATATGGCATTATCACAGTCAGAGGATCAAACGCACCTCCGGGACACACGTCACACACAAATACACACAAATATACACAAGCACACAAACAAAACGTGTGCGCTTATAATGAGAGAGCTCTATGAAGCCAGGCGGCAACATTTCCTCTTTGCAACAGTGAGCAGTGCTGCAAAGCCCAAAGCAGTATGTGGCTAATGTGTGTATAACATGTACACAGTTGTTGAGTTGAATGCATACAAGGGTCGGCTAGGTCTAGACTCCAGTGTCTGCAGGGCGCATTGACCATCTGCTGTGTCAGAGTAGCAGAAAATGGCTACCTACACTACACAGAATGTTGCATGGTAGAGATTAAACCTATCTATCCCACTAGGCTACATTACAGGTCAGATCTGTGCAAAGGCAACCCTACTGACAGATTGATTATTGTATCTTTGAGCAACAGAAACACCCATAATGAATAAATGCTGGATAGATGTGTTTAATGTCATACTATGGAACATTTCAGGCAAAACAATGATGGACCCTCCACCAGAAAGGTTCACAGAGCATTTAAATTGAAGTAAAACGCAAGGGTACTTTTTACATTTTTCATTTGGAATCATTTTCAATTAGTTGTTTTAAACTACAATCTGCTTAAGGCAGGGGTGGGCAAACTTTTTG
>KN497750.1:20644-31162 GCA_000787155.1 Scartelaos histophorus | reverse complement strand
CACACACACACACAAGCACACACATACGTCCCAGGCCTCTGCCCTTTCACCCCCTGCCCCGCTCTGTGTGAAAGTCCAGCTGGCACCCTGACCGCCTCGACACCTCCACAATACCCCAACACAGAACAGGCCATCTATTCTTTATGATCTATTCTTTAGTACGTCTGTCATCTGCAAACACACATGTACTCTTAGCTTAGTCCTTGTCTCCATTTCCATGATACAATGTCACAGCACAGCCATACCAGCAGCCCCTCGGACACACAAACAACATAAGCATACACACTTAGAAATTGCAGTCACATCCCCCTGCTAGAAGGGGATGATAATTGCAGACGGCCAATAAATTACTGCTGCCTCCACATCAATTATAAGCATCACGTCTGGCAATGAGGAAAATGAGATCTTGTGACAAATTTCATGAGGCTTGGCTGCCCAGAAGCCTTTCTTAACATGCTACAGATAGCAATCCCTTATCTAGCCTCTGTAATGGGGAGCTCCGGATAGAGAGATGGAGCCGCAGCCATTTAATTAAAAAGCTGGGGGTAGGGGGCGGCGAGGTGTAATTCATTGAAAAGGCACAGGAAGGAGACAAAGCCTTTGTCTCCGATACATATTTTGCCCAGTGTTGTCACTCATCAGGGCCTGAGCTCGTATCTTCTCTGACAGCAATTCTGGAGATTTTCCCCATCTTTGAGCTCATCTGTCCACCATTTTCTCCTCCTTCCCCTTCTCCTTCTCCTCCTGCCTTGTTTTTAGATTTCCCATGAGCCCACTGTTGTCTCCACTGGGACAGCTCGGGCGATTTTTACGAATGACTGCAGTGGACAGACAGTGGCACTGAATGAAATGGCCCCTGCACCTAATTGTATTCCCACCTGGGGAAGGCAGCAAGGGCGCAGGCTTCAAGAACACGCCAATGAGGATTTATGGCAGATGGGGAGACAGCAAAATAAAACACCAAAAGGGATGGCTCTTAAATCTCATTCCCAGCGCAATATTCATTGTAGTTGCAATCGGGTGTGCTGATACAGGCATGAAAAAAACAACTGCTGTGTTCAAATTATGGCTGTACTCTGGACTAATATTTAACATCATTAGAAAATCATTAGAAAACCATCATAAAAGCCAGGATTATGACCAGAGCATTAAACACAATGATTATTCAGTGTGTTCCTCTCTGCTTTGCCTTGGAAATGAGATTTGCTCTGCTGCTGCTATGTAGGAAATAGGAGGAATATTTTTCATAATTACTCCAATGTCTGAGAAACATTGGGCTAGCATGAATTACTATAGCATTATACACTTGTGTTTGTGTGCCCAGAGATACGTTTTGAATGAGGCTTTGTGTGGAATACCATTATTGCATTTTCATGGGGACATCCATTTGAATAATGTCATTGTTTTAATATAGCTTTACTTTACAGAATTATTTGTAGCCTAGCAGTTAGCAAAGGCACAGGAAGGGCAGTGTTACTGTGAAAGGATGCAGGCATGTGTTAATATTTGAAGCATATTGTTAAAAGGAGAATTTTGCAGCCTTGCTGAAAATCAAGTGACTGTGTACTGATGATACATCATGGAAAAAAACAAAACATCCTCCATCAAATGTAGTGCATATGGCAAGTGTTTATGTTTCTCTAATTATTACTTGGTTTGTTGGGATAGTACCTGCAGTAAATATAAAAAATCATAGTTTTACAGTCAAGTGTAAATTGTATTTCCACCTGGGGAAGGCAGCAAGGGTGCAGGTAAAAGTAAAGTAAAGAAACACAGACCGTAGTGTTTCTAGTGTTCTAAATACTATTAAACACTGATCCATCCAAAATTTAAAACAATTTATGCACAAGGAAAACATTTTTCAGGCACTTTAAACCTCCATTTAATGAAATAAAGGTGCTGCCAAACTAGCTATTATTTCTAGTAAAATCTTCAATATAATTATGTTAACTATGTTTTAGTGAAATTAGCAGTCTTAAAAAACAAGTAAATAAATATTTTAACATGTTGATAACAAATATTTCACTTTGTGTATACTGAATCTACAAAATATTAGCTGTACTTGAGCATGTGTAGAATTGGATAGAGAAAGTCAGTTCATTCAAAGGAATACACCTATTATACCAATGCGACCTGAAACAATGGACTGAATATCGTGTACAGTACTTCTCTTGAAGAAAGCAGTAGCAGCAGTGTGAGAGTGTGTCGTTTTGGGGATTTCTCGGCAGCCCCATTATCAAGAGCAGCCATCAGCACAAAGATAAAAGATGGTAATGGAGCAGGCCCAGTGGAGATGAAAGGTGCACAGATACAGCTCCTCTCTTATGAATGTCTAATGCAGCCCATGTTCCTGAGGTAATGACTGACTGCCAATGCCCCTTCACAACATCCACTACTTAGGCTTTTCTGTGTCACTCACACAGCAACCTGTTGTTCTGTGGAGAAACAAACATCGGAAAATGACTCATCCAAAAGTATTTTATCTAAGCCTGAATTTTCATATGTAGCAAAGCAATGCAACCTGTACAATTTGTAAAAAGGGTGGGACTGTGTGTATATGTAAACTAAACCAACTACTAAAAATCATTTGTTAATTAATAGCTATATAGGTTAAAATACAGAACAGACATCTAGCCTCAAGTGTTCTTTGTGTCAGTCTCAAGCCATGATAAAAAGTAGGGACATCCTGCATATAAAGAGGTAAATACAATATTGCATTTAGTATTATGTCTTCCTTATTGTCTTGTCTACTTAATATAAAAATGTCAATTAAAAATATTACATTGCTGCAACCCAGAATACAAGAACAGCAAAAGAATTCACTTTTTATTGTAATTGTTATAGCTTATTTTAGTTTGAAGGAAGCACATCTGAAGAAGTTGAGTTTGTAAAATCACCATTATTAGGTGAGCAAAGTTATTGTATCTGTGTGAATAATGGACGACATCTTCTTTGTAGGTCAGTTTGGGCTAAAGCATAAAAACAACTCCCTGTCTTACTTTAGAGAGTTATTCAAGTGACACTTATGATAAGCAATGTTCTTTTGAATGAATTACTTGGCGGAAATTCTGGCTTTTGTCCCTGAATGTGTGGCAACAGGGGAAAAAATGTGGCCTTTAAACATTGGGGTGAAAATATAAAGTGAGAGGCAGGCGAGTCTGTTCCCTCAGTCCCTTTCACAGAACCTAATGGATTGTGAGCACTTAATGCATTAATCAATCAATATCGTTCACTGTACATCAACAATGCTCCCCAGTTATGAATGACCTTTGGAACAAAAAAAGGACACTTTAATGCACACAAGATTGCTGCTAGGTTTGTAACTTGGGCCCAGTTTAAACACGCGTGATTAAACCTTCAGAAAGCACAGAGCCATTAACAGGCCACTAAATATACAGAGGTTGGTCGTTATTCAAATTGAACAGAGGGGAAGACAAAGGAAGTGCTATATTGTAACCTTGGTCCTAAAAAAAAATATTTATTTAACCTGGTTTGCACTGTATAGATATTTTGTGTGTATGGAAATTGCAACATTATTGAAAATCCTTCATATAGCAGCATAGAAAAAAAATAATTTGTCGTAAGAAAGCATTTTTAGATTTGATGTCCAGAATAAAATGATGGAAGTTTGATTCATAAAAGCAAGTCTTCAAACTACAGAAATAAATAGAGGATATATCACTGCGAATACCAAATTGTAATCAGTATTTTTGGGTTAAGTAAAGGTATTATTCCCAAAATAAAAAAATAAAAAAAGTTGGTTTATAGTGGGGGGCATGTTTCTCAGTCCCTGGTCCAGTCTTGATTGAGCGTGGAGGTGAAACGCGTAGACAGAGTGGAACGGACAGGAGCTGACTGCACAGAGCCAAAGAAAAGACAGAGCCACAACAAGAGCACAAGGAGCTAATGCTATTGCTAATGCTATTATGGCCCATGCACAAAAGGTCCTGCAAAGTGACTGTGCAAGGCCCTTAAACAAAGACTCCATTGCTATTCACTTTCCCCCACCCAATTAGATTTTTCTCACCAGATTATCATGACAAAACACAGACCATTTTTCCTCATTCTGCCTGCCATGTTCACCGCACCATGTTAAATCTGCTCAGGCCCCGGGTGCAGTCTGTTTGGCTGGCATCAACTTGTGACATCAGACACATCCATTGTGAGCTGCCTCTGACCCTCACACTGCACAACCTCAGCTTTTCCAAGAACTGCAAATATTCAGCATGCGTTTGACAAAAAGGTGACTTAGTCTGGCCCTATCATTTTTAAAATGGAAGCTTGCAATTACTGCATGTAGTTTCAGTAACACATTAATAATGACTTTAGTACATTTTATCTGTGATGTCACAATTTCAAATGTGAGTATGAGGATTATTATGACAAGATAAATCAAACAATTAAATCCCTCACCCACATTTGACCAGCATTATATATATATATATACACACACACACACACACACACACACACACGCACGCACGCACGCACGCACACGCACACGCACACGCACACTGTGTTTATGTGCATATGTGCAAAATAGTTTACTACTGGAATTATGAAAGAGTACTTTACAATACTTTATACCACAAATTTTCATCTGTACATGCTCCTATTAAAATGTCACCCACCAACATGATCACGACGATCAGAGTCCAGTCTCCCTCCCACTCATTCTCCTTTTGTATTTTTCACCAAATTTGTCCATTTCTCCTCACCCCTCCTCAGGTAGTGTATAGTGTACTGTCAAGCACAGGCTGAATCAATGGCTGCGCTCACGCCCACAGGTAAAGGTTAGAGAGGTTCACTATTGAATTATTTCTGCACTTCTCTTATTGCTGCCATCTGCCTGGCTACTTTTAGCTGATGTGATTGAGGCACTGGAGGGGAACTCTTTTTGCTAATGCACTCAGAATGTGGACACGCATTTGTGTTAAGTGTGTTTCAGTGTGTGAGATTGTGCATATCTGTATTTGTTGCTAAAATGTAACTTGACAGAACAGGGCAGCATCCACATACACTGTCTATGTGTGCTGGATAATGATTCACTACATGTGTATTTCAGTACTCAGTAGTCTTTGTTTCATCTGCCTTTATTCTTATAATGCCTTTAGAGAGTGAGGGCACCATGCTTCTGGGTAGGGCATCCTTCAGTCTCTGGCTCAGTTTTGCTGATTGGGACATAATGGTATATGAACTCTTCCATAGCACAGATCATGGCCTTTGATCCAGCAGCTCTCTCTGGGGGGCAAAAACAGCCTTATTAGAAATGTCTAAACAAAACTGCAACTCGCTAGTTCCCCAAACATTACCTCTGCATCTTCTCTGATGGTAAAACTGGTCTGCCTAATTCTGACAGCAAGCACAACCCAATACCAAAATGCAGTAACAAATGAAGCAATGTAACTGTTTACCAATTTATCGATTCTACTTCATACCTGGCAAGTGTTTGCACTACAATCAATATTGCAATATAACAAGATATCATAATGTTTGAATTTATAGGATTCAAAAAAGTACCATGCAAAATGCAACATAATTCCAGCTCCCTGTGTGCCAGATGTACACATAGAGACTAAACACTAAACAAGAAACAAAAATACTCAATAGTCAACTAGTTTCTAAGTTACATTCTGCTTTCCTATTGATTTAAACAGAAGCACTATATTTTTTATATTTTATCATCACATATTGTAACATTGTGCAACTGAATAAAATGAAAAGTCTGTGTCTTATGTATAGTACCTCCTGACATGACCACTGCTATAATTAAACCCATCAAACCCATTATGTCTTTGTCACCTAATATATTCTGTGCTCCCTGTCTCTGTCAGTATGTAACCACAAGCTTCCCGCCTTGAGCATTGACTGACAGCCCCTGTGGCGGCTGTGGTCACTCTCTCTCTGTGACATTCGCTCGCCCTCAGCCTGCAATCCGGCACCTCACACCGCCGCTCGCTCGCCACCTCCACTCCAATATCCAGCAGCCAAAGCTCCGGGCCCCAGAATAGAACTCATTAACACGTTTAGTAAGTACAAATGAGATGACTGTCTCCTGATGGACTGTCTATCTTTTGGATCAGCTTTCAAGGAGAGTGTCTGGTAATGACAAGAGAGGGGGAAACTAATATTATAATGTGCTGCCAGTCTGTGCTGTGGAAATGGGCTCGATGACAGGGGGAGCCTCTCGCACTCACACACTGCCTGCTTCGCACTGCAGTGGACACCTATGTGTGCACTGCTTTACAGCCATGTGAGTCTGCAGAATAAAACAGGACACATATTTACACCTGTGTGTCAGAAAACACACTGAATCAGACTACAGGCTCTAGTTTAGTCTTTTTCTTTCAGTTGAGGTACTTTACTTTTGGATCCACCTTTTGTTACGGGGCGTTTTACATCAGCTACAGTAGATATACATGAAGCATAGGTGGGGTATATTTAACAGGCAGCAACCTATTGGTACACATGGACTTGTGATCTATCTAATATTAGAATTTAACAGCAAAAGCAATGCACTTATGTTGTCCAGTAGGAAGATGGGCACAAGAATAATATGAATACCATTCGAAAAAACTATAAAGCCATCATTGTGTCTTTTTAATAAATGTCTCGTCTTGTGTAATATTTTCAAAATGAAAAATCATGTATTTATGAATTTCCTGGCACGTTCTGTGGACAGCAAACAATTTCCTATGTAGTCTAGATGGCCTTTGGGTGGGATTAGAGGTGGGCGATTGCGGCCTTACTGGACTGCGGGCCCAGTCCTGATGTTCATATCCACTTTGCATCACTGAGGCAATAAGAGCCTTTATTAAAAGTGCATTGCTGCAGTGTCTGCAGACTGGCCATAATGTGGCATGTAGAAGTGGTCTGCTGGTTAGGAGCGACAATATCCTGTTTCTAAAAAGGTTAACTTTGCATTTTAACAAGCATGAATAAAGAGAACATTCCAGAAATTTCTGCCGTCTGTTTAGTACATGCCTGTAGGAAGAAAATGCTCAAAACTTGGCCCCTGCATGTCAGCAGAGTGTGGCCTGGCTCACATCTGCATTTATCTGTCCTAATATCTTAAAGGGCCTGAGACTAGCCAATGGACATACATTGCAGCTGTGGGGCTGGAACTCCAAGCCCCTACTAAACAGGGGGGCAGGGTCTGAAAAGATCTGCAGAATTATAATTACATTACTGTTGTTAGAGCAACTGAATGTGGATCACCACTATCACAGCACTGATCTGTTGCACATTACAATATAAGCGGCTGTTCTGTATTCAATTTACAAATGCATTTTCTCACATCACAGATCATTTTGGTGTGTCTCAAGAATTAAACATGAGAGCGAGAAGGGAGACTGAACAGAAACTCCTGTGTAAGAATAGAGCTTGTTGTGAGCTTGGTGTCACCCTCAACGTACATGTGCATTTATATTGTCATAAAATGTACCTTTGTCTCACCTAGTTTCACAAAACTTATTATAAAAAATATGGGTCTTATTTTGCCCATGATCTTGTCAAGCATTCCCATCATGCTGCGTGAAGTCGCTGTTAAGTGCCCAGATGTTGTTCTCCAGTACAATGCTAGTCAGTCTCTGCCAAGCCCCCTTCTCCAGCCTTCTCAGCAGACAGGGATTTCCTCACGATGAGAGCCAAAGCGTCACAGCCCAGCGATCAAGGGCCTGCCATCTGTGACTGAGGCAGATTTACAGCAGGAGCTAATCCACACTGTCAGATCACTTTCTGCTCCATCTTGACTTCCTACATATCCATAACCACACATGCTATGCTACCACCAGGCACACACTTGACTTATTTATAACTTCCTAACAATGTCTCTCTTGCAGAATCAACTTTTGACGACAGAGACCAATCTCAGAATGAAATTTAACTTTGCCCTTTAGACGACATGATCTCATTATGTACAACCCAACTGCAAAAATAAGTTAGGTCGATTATGTGTGAAGAAATTAGAAACCCCAATGTGTCACTGAGCTATATGCCCTGGTGCACATCATTCACACAGAATAGGGCCATTGTACATTCAGTGTCACACAAGCTCTCCTTAACTTAAAACACGCCCTCCTATATCCTTTTTCTGTCTAATACTCAGGTCCTCTTAACCTCTATATCAACATGTCTATTTCTGTGTTTTGACTCTAAGCTTTAAAACACACAGGCCTTTATATAACGGACAATTGTTACTGTATACAGTGAACCCAATTTGCTCTTTCACATAACCAGGACAGCTAAACATCAGTGTTCTTTATTGAAAATGCAGAGAGTCTGAAGATTCCTGAGTCTCCCCATAGAAATGTCATGGTTAAAGGAAAAGAAATATGGGCGGAGCTACCCTCATACAGTATATGCACAAACAGCACATTTTAACTCTGAGCAAAAATTAAAACAATGCATGGCCTTTTTATGCCTGTGTTAGTCTAATTGGAAAGAATCCTGTGTTTTCTGCTACCCTTGCTCTCCTTGGACATTCAGCCACTGAGGATTTATATGTGGCACCAGTCCCTAAAGAATGGGAATGCTGTGTCATCAGAAGGAACACCAGCTTTAGAGATAGTTGCATGGAAAACAAGAACAAAGTGAATATCTAATGTCTTTCGTTGACTACCACAACCAAATGCAAAAAAAAATCTCTATGTATAATGCTATTTAGGTGAGTCTGTTTGGGGAATTCCCAGAGCCGGCACCTATAACGGCAGTAGGATTTACAGAACAGAAGCAGGCCAGGGAATTACTGTGGAGGTGACCCAGAAATCCAGGGGCAACTTTGTTTTAACAAGCCAGGGAAAGTTCCACCACTTTCGCAACTGTGCCTCAACCACAAAAAAGAGCCATGTGCCACAGAAGAGCTAGTCAAGAGGAAATTAAATGTTACAACGCGTGGGAATAGTCCAGTCGGAGAAGGACAACAGGAGCCAAGGCAGTTGAAGCTTAAGATATGGGGTACAAAGTCAGCAATTTATGCATTATTCTTATACAGTTAATGTTATTTGTTTTTTCAGACCAAGAGTTTGTTTTCATACCTGACAGTTTTAACAGCTCACTAGCGGTCTTCCTCGGAGTGGTCACATGATGTTGCTGTGACGTGTCCAGTCAGCTGACTTATATAGATTTTGATGCAATCTTCCTACAATGGAGACAGGGTGACAGTGCCAGCTGCAGTCAGACTTCCTCGGGAGACTGTCTGAGGTGTGTGAGAGTAAAAAAGTCCCCTTGTGCCGTGGTCCATGGGCACATTTCCGTATTTGGATTGCCTCTTTTATCCAGCGACGATGTTTGTTGTTCTCTGTCCCAATGATGTTTGCTCCGTCCCAGTCCATAATGTGGTTCTCTCTCAGAGTTTGAGCTGTTGCTGTTCTGCTTTGTGTTTTGTTGCTTGGGTTCATACCTTCACTGTTTCCTTCTCACATTCTGTCCTATGCACTGAACGCCCTCCCTGTTTCCCCAATGTATGTTTATTGCAATATGACTTTACATTTATGCACCGGTTCTATGTTAACTTTTGGGTAGACGAGTGATTGCCTGAGTTTTCTATACGGTTTCACTGGTGTTTTGGAAGACACTGTTGAGCAGTGGAAGATGTCAGGTATGAAAACAATCTCTTGGTCTGAAAAAAGAACCTAATAACATAAATTAACGGAAGAGCAAATGAACCTCATTGGACTTATACAGTTAAGTTTATTGGCTGGTATTAAAAAAATAAGACAACACAGAACTAGTTAATACACTTGCAATTTAGCAATAATGTTTGAAAGCTATGAATGAACATAGTATATTTAGCTAAGCTGCTTAGGCACAAAATGAATATGATTTGCAATTACAAACATGCAATTTTTTTGTAATTTTTTTTTACCCCCTCTCATGAAGCCAAAATTTGATCAACTAAAAAATCCTAGGTAATTGGTACTTGGTGTAATCATTATATCAAGTCATTACTGATTTACAAAATAAAAAAGAGAAGGGTCTAAGTACAAAAAAGAATCCTTGTTTTGTGGAAATGGTGTATAACAAATGATGCTAATTGTATTATAAAAAGTGCCCCACAATGATTCAACAAATATTAAATAAACAAGATATTGACAGACAGTCAAGTGAACAACAGTTAAACCCAGTGTGTTACAGTCAATAGACCAAAGTATCTGAGAGCATTTAAACCTAAAGCACTTGCCTCTTGCATTCTGCATGTTAGCATGTCCAGTGCACTCTGGTCGTTAACATATTTGCAGTGCAGCGAACAGAAAGCTTAATTGTCCCTAATTGCTCGGCTAAATATGTTCTCTAATGATTTGCTTCAGATCTGCTACTGCCTTTTGCGCAATTTCCCGGCTGCTGGCTTCATTATCCCTGCCTCCTTGGAACAAAGCGTCTTCACAGGCTGGCCCTCTTTTTTCAGCCACAACACAGACAGTGAGTATGTGTGTGAGAGAGTAATGGCTCCCGCTCATAGGGAGCACAATAGAGCCCCTTTGTCAGGGCACCGGAGTTAAAGTGATTAGAAAACCAAAT
>KN497750.1:0-20627 GCA_000787155.1 Scartelaos histophorus | reverse complement strand
AAGAGTGTTAATTGACCACAGTTCAGTCTTCCTAATCAGCCCATAATAAATGAGCATTCCAGACACTTTGTCACTCTTTGCACCGATGTTTTGCAAGGTCTGTTTTTGGTGTTCTTGTTTGTTGTAACAGCTGCTACTATTGTTCAGCTCCTCCTCCTGTTTATCTCAGTGTGCCTTAATCAGCTATGAAACTCCATTAAATAAGAACGATTGAGAAAAGCTCTGCGTTTCAAAAACAAGTCAACAAAAATGGATTGTATTGTCCCTGAGAAAAAAAATATCTAAATATAATATGGTAAAACTTAAGAATAACTACATAATTTTACCAAAACAGTAATTCATCAGGACGAGGTAAATGAAGAAGGTAGGGAGTAGTAATGGTTAGTGAATCATGCCAAATCAATATGCAATTCTAAATGTAAAGAATAAACTATAAAACATCTGTAGTGAGGAATTTAACAATTGAATATTTATTATTAACAAACAAATGTCATTGTTTGTTCAAATACAAAGCTAATTTAGAATAACATGAATTTCCTTTGCTATAAATAGAGTTTGCATTATTCATTTTGCATTTTAAAATGCTATTCTGAAGTGTTATTAATTATAGTGTCTGCTCATACTCATGTGTAGTGAATGAATGTGAAGTAGTGTATCGATAGAAAAAGGCTTGTACGATGTAATATTAGACATGTGCAGTGGAGGGTCCTGACCTGTGTCTGATGAGGGGCATTTGCGAATGGTGAAGATTGAAGACAGGTCGTCCTCCTCCTCGGGCAGCCCCTTCTGGAGCCGCTGCAGTTTCCTCAGGCTCTCACTGCGCTGGTGCTTCATGGAGCGCACATGCTGGATCAGGTTGAGCTTGGCCTTAGTCGAGTAGTTACACAGCACACAGTGGTAGTAGCACGCATCACCCTCCACTGCGTTCTCATGCTGCTGGAGGTGCTGCAGGAGGGAGAGAGAGGAGAGGACACACATAAAACCAGGTTATTGTAGATGGCAGATAGCTGGCTAGGCACCACTGGCTCACTTTCACTCACACAGTTGGCAAATGAACAAATCAATTCCCAATCACAGGGCTGTTGTTTAACATCCAGACCTCTTCACTTCAGGACAACTGTTTGAACTGGCCACTTTGTCTGTGCGAATGTGTGTATCAGTGGGCTAACAGGCCAAGAGAGGCCATGCAAACCTCCAAGGCCCAGAGGCTGAATGGGACAACCACCAGCCCCCTTCAGAAGCCCCGGGCCCAGCCTCTCAGACGGAAAGGCAGCATTGATCCCCTTCACTCAACACAAGCCTCCCGTCTCTAAAAAGGAAACTCCAAACATCTGCCTGTTTCACGCATGGGATGCTAAATATTGATCAGAGCGCGTTAAATCCCAGCTCTCTCTCTTTCTCTAGTGGAGGAAGCCGTGCCCTGGATGGTGGCGCAGGTGGGGGACTGAGCGCTCTGAAAGACAAACTGGAACATTCCACAACAGGAGGACAACCTTCTGAGGACAGAAAATCAGCAGCGGTATTGACCTGTCAAGCCCCATGCTCCTTCTAAATACACTTGGACAGGCGTGTTCCAGGCCCACCAGCTCGCCCCCGCGCCACATCACAACATGGTCCACACCCAGCAGTGACAGCATACCACCACAAGCTCTTGTCACACCACACAGATCCAGTCTAATTACCTCCTGCATGGCTCAATCAGTGATGCAAGTCCAACACAATATGGCTAAGGCACTGCACAAGTATTGACCATTATCCTAAAGCATCACTCTGATTGTTTTTGCATGTGCAAAGGGCCCTCTCCCAGTACACCGCGTGGTGTCATGTCTGCCCACAACTCATTCCAGGTTGAGCTGTGGAGAGAGGCACCATGTCAATCACTAGAAGTTTGCAGTTTTTTAAGTTTTTTTCATTGTTGTTTGATTTGAATGTGGTTACAAATACAACAGCAGGCGGTCAACACAGTTTATTGTATATGTTGATTGTAATGATTCTGATAAGGTTAACATTTTACAACAAATATGATATATATTGTCTGAGCATCAAGTGTGAAATGCATTTATGAACTATAGCTATAATGTTAATTTTACCCTTTATTAAAAATGCCAAATTAGCATGAAACACGTCTCATCTAAAAACTGTATCATTTTCTAGAGTGCTATTTACCAAGAAAGCTGGTAAAAGCAAAGGTAATGTTAGACCTTTAACCGCATTAAGTCGAAATCAGGTGTTGACAAGACCATGAAAAAAAGTCATAATAATATTATACCACTCTGCAATGCTCGTGTCCATTTCTACCCATGTTTAATTTTCAGGCAATATTGTAATATTGCTTTGGGGCTTCAAAGACTATTGTATTTCCTTCTCCTTGGTTTCATATTTCTCACTTCTACACCTAAAATGTGCATTAAGACAGTGCTTGGAGAAAAAGAAAAGGATTTTTTTCTGCGGCTTTGTGAGCCCCTTTGCTTGGTGTAATAGAGTTATTAGGTGATTTTAAAAGGTTGGGTGTCTGTGCGTGCTCTCGTCTCTCTCCTCATTTGAAGCCATGCATGATGTCATGAATAGGTGCTGCTGCTGGATATTGTTAGAGCCCTCCTCCTCTTCCTCCACGGCCCCTTTTACATCTGAGGTAAGCTAAGATGCTTGAGAGGCAGATTCAGTTATAGACAACACCAAATCCATCATGAAACTGCTTTTGGTCAGGGCACATGTTTCAAATTAAAATAAGAAGGCTCCTCCTACTTCAAAAATCTACCAGAAGACAAGTTTTAAAAAATGATAGTACCTGAGAGGAACTTCAAAGCCAGTTTCTGGAGGTAGGAAAAAAAGTCCTGGGAGTTTTATTGTTTCTCATAAAAAGCACAAGGTTTATATAGGAGTGAACTTGAGACCGGCTGCCCCACAATTGCCCATAATTCACTATAAACCTGGCCCAGAGTGCAGTCTCTACAGGGCTACAGCTGGCCCACCCCACTGTGCGAAGCCTCGCTCTGCAATGTCAAACAGCCACACCTGTAAAGCAGCACTTTCACTGGTGTGCATTGAACACAACCCGGACAGCAGGGGCTAATTCTGCCTCCGTAAAACAGGAGGAAGACAAGATAGGCTGAGGTTATATTAAATAGAATGACAGAAAAAGCCTGGTCGGACACTTGGAAGAAAGACTATGTAGGATAAACGGATACACGAGAAAAAGAGTATATATACGGTATTTTGTTTAAAAAATGTTCAGTATTATCTGTTACTGAAAACATTGATTAACAAATAATATGTAAATACATTCAAATATTGAATTTAAAATATGATATTATATGATCTACTGGTTGGTAGTGGGACCCAACTAGTAAAAACAGGTATATTACATATTATATAACAGGTCATATTTTTTTAACAGAAAATATCATCAGCTTATCAATATAATAA
The DNA here is from genome assembly GCA_000787155.1 of Scartelaos histophorus. Classification (NCBI taxonomy): domain Eukaryota; kingdom Metazoa; phylum Chordata; class Actinopteri; order Gobiiformes; family Gobiidae; genus Scartelaos; species Scartelaos histophorus. Next base: position 17,201 of record KN497750.1, on the reverse strand, counting down.
GAAAAAATACACTTTTTACTACTTAGTTTACTTTGAAAGATTTAATAATATTGTAATACTGATAGGTATAGGTTTCTTCAATACTAGCTACTATTGTGTGTTAAATAAACTGTAGCAAGTTTATCTTTCAACATTTCATGTAAAAACTTAAAAATATGCCAAAGGCACCCTCACATTTGCATCCCTCCACTTTCACACACCGGTAAATGCTGTGTACACTTTGAAATATAATAAGGACTGGGACAGGACCTGGGTCTGTTTCATATGAATCTGCAATGAAGCCCCTGGTTGATAAATCACATCCAACTGGAGTGCAGGAATTTGGCAGCTTAATGAAAAAATCATGTTGGACCGGGAGAGGATTTTGGTCGGCATGGCTGAGGGGTTTGTAGCGCCCTACGGAGGCCCCAACAGGAGGGGAGCTGTGGGGCTGAGGGGGGCAGGAGCAGGCCCAGGGTACTGTGGCATGGGTTCAATACCACTGAGGCCTGAGAATTGATAACAGATGTACAGTGGATTCAGCTGAGCAAGTACAAACGCGTGACTGCTTAGTATACACTGCAGGATATACTGATGTGCTCAGCAGCAATTGACCATGGAAGACGCGCCGTTCGCATGAGAAGGCGTCATATCGTGTGTTATTGGATTTAATGGATATACAATATAAACTGCTGTGGATTCCTAATGCATGAGAGACATGACTTTGTTACACTTCAAGACAATTAAATATGAGTAAGTAGTGTAAATCTGTTATAATGCAGAGCATTGCATGCAGAGAATTAAAGTTAGAGCAATGGCAATTGGTAATATAACTGGATCAGAAATTACACATTATGAAATTATAAACTCAAATGTCAAAAACACTAAGTTGGGTTAAACTGCAGATAGAAACAAATTGGTCTCAAACAAATTAGAGCTAAAAATTACTTGGTTAAAGTTCGCTGTAGTGGATTAAATAAAGTCTCATTATATTTACTTGGTTTGTACCTAAATACAACAGCCGTGCCCTGGTTTAACTCCACAGAGTCATCATAGCGAAGCCTTTAAATCATTGGTGCACTCTCTGTGGAGGCTGCCGCATTGCCCTGAGTCTTTTTCAGGTAAAGAGGCACTAGGACAGTGTGGGCACCACCCCGGCCCCTCTCTCCAAACTCCACTGTGCCCTCCGACCTCTGAGTGGGCTGTACCTGCTCCTATCACTAACAGTAGCCACCCACAGCCCTGCATACATCTGCATTTCCATCCACTTAAATGCAAAGTAAAAGTGCACCTTTAACACCAAACACTGTGGTCGCTGAGAGCCCATCGAGTGCAGGATGGAGGTGGGTATATTACTGGAAGGGTGGATGGGAGGCAGCAATCCAAAAGAATGGCTCCCAATAGAGGCATATAATATACTGAGTTATTATACATGCAAAAACAACCTACAAAAATAGACATCATCTAGATCAGAAACAACAGAACAGCCACACAATATTATGATCTGTGGCAATTTTCTACAATTAAAATTGCTGTGTGGTTACTACAAAGTAAAGCATTTAAAGAAATTGCAATAGAGTGCTGTACAAATGTCTTTATAATAATATGAATAAAGGCTCTTATTCTTTCTCTTTGAAAATGAAAATCTTCTAGTTCAGGAGTAAATGATCTTTCCTTTGAGCCACAAAACCATTATTTCTCAAAATGAAGAGAAACTTTTTGTACTTGAAATGTTTTATTTAGGTCAGCAGTTTTTACAAATTAAACTAATTTAATTCTGACTTTTGACTCTGAGCATTGTTCACGTCAACTTTTCTACAATATCCTCCACTCAAATCAAACAGAAATCTATTCCTGGATTTACATTTGTTAAAAAAGGCAAAAAGGCAAGCAACACCTTGGTTATTTAAACTTCATGATGTCATAGCAGCAATTATACTCTATGAGGTAACTGTTTCATTCTGTAAGCAGACAATGTAGTCTAGCTCTTGGGTTGAAAAATCACACTGCAGCCAAAGGGAACTGAAAACACCCTTGCGTGACTTTAGAGTCCTATCTCATCTCAATATAACTGAATCCACGGAAAAGTCAAGTGATAAATACAGCATATGCAGTTGCTCAATGTCTCATCCTGATAATAAATCAGGATTAGTGTAAATTTAGGGACTGGTGACGATCATGTTTAGGGTTACAGTGCAGACAATGGAAATATTTCAATGTAATGACTTCTTTGTTCCTAGCAGCAGGGTATACGAACATGTGCGCACATTTGTTGGGGACTTGACACTCATAAATCTGTGCCGTGGGATTCTCCTGGAACGCAAGCAGGTTATTTCACTGTGAATGGATCCAGTGTGCTTCTGCAGTTCAGGCCAGTGCAGTCTGAAAGTAATATGCACATCACCTTCAAACACAGAGGTGTAGAGACTGCTATGTATCAATGAACAAGCACACATCTCAATCTTCTTCAAAGTTAAGATGTGGAAGAAGAAGGTACTGTTTACTTTAAGCAGACATCTCAGACTTCCTGCTCAGGATCCCCCTGTCTCTTCTCCTTTACTTGTCTTAATCCCTGTCACCTCCCCTGCATCCTGTAGCGACGTCTCAAAGCCGGTAATGCACTAAGTTGCTTCCTCCTGTGCCTCGAGTTGTAATGATCCATCACTAGTGGTGAATAAAACCAGGCTGCATATTTGTCTCTGGGAGGCGAGGTAAAAACCAAACGGACCTCAGCTGTAATGGAGGGCAGCGGGGTGAAGATAGATCACTATGTGAGTCCTCAGAGAGCTAGACTTAACACAGGCCCATGTAACAAAGCAGCCATGGAGGACGTAAAGAGATACTTAAAGACAATGCAGCTACCGGTACTCCACACCCACCACTCTGACTTACTTTAACATTAAATAAAGCAATAATTATTGAATTCCTTTTGAATGAGTAAGATGCACAAAAGTAAACAATGGTAACATAATTGCAGAGGGAAGGCAATCAATGCAGGCAGTCATTTGGGCCATGTTGATTGTGTAGGCTGCAGCAGTTTAAGTGTGTATGGGGCACGTTTGTGTAGCAGCTGCAAATCGGATGTGAGCTAACACAAGTAATGCTGTGACAAGGAGTTGAGTAATACACTCTCCCATACGCATGCATGGAACAAGAGTCGGGTAATCCCTCCTTCAATAATGACCCTCAGTTCAAAACAATAGCTCTCAATCAGCTGATCAATGTGTCCACATAATTCATGTGCAGCCCTTTCTCTGAAAGAGAGGAGAGAAGGGGAAGCAGGCAGTGCAGGCGCTGCAGAGATCAATGCCCTGTGTGGTGATAACGAGCCCGGGCCTATGCCCACAGGAGCCTGCTCTGCTGTCCTGGCTCTCTCTCATTAAGAACATTTGGATAAGCATGACCATACATACATAATGTGCACTTGTAATGGCAGCCTGATAAACACATCTCCCCTTTCCTAATGAGCAGGCCCCTGCTTATGTGACACAAAGCCATGTCTCCAAACAGGCAGGAAATGATGTCAGACCCAAAACAAGAAAAAAGAGGAAAGCAAATTAACAGCAAGCTGTTGCCCTCCTCTTTCAGTAGCTAATTAACAGCTTAACCTCCCGGTGCTTTTATGAAAGCCACGCTGGGAGGAGCTTGCCAAAATTGCAGTACAATAAGACAACCTGCAGGAGGCGAGAGCAGGGTGGAGCCATGGGGGTACCCAAACAACTGTTCAGCTGCTTGATGACATCCACTGGCAGAGTACCATCTGGAGCTGAATGGGGCAAATCAGGACCTGCCCTTGCCATTCATTTCATCACATGCTGCACTGTCAATAGGCCTCCATTTTGACCAACAGTGACAATAAAGGCTTTATTAGGAAGACGTTTCACTACAGATATGTCATTATCACTAGTTATGTCTTACTGTGTAAACACAATACAACTTTTCCGACAAAATTGCTTTCAAATAAAAGCCAATGAAATGCAGTTCTAGTCCCAAACAGTGGCATAATCAAATGCTCTATGCTTTACCTCTATTTGTGAATACTATTCACAAGGGGAAATTGTGGCCTGTTCTAATGTCACTGAATCACCTTCTATCTACTTATAATATAAAAACTAAAACTTCAGTTTAAATGTCAATTGTGTCTAATATGACAACAATGTGCTCCTGAATAACATTCCCAGAAGACTATCTACAAGTTTGTTACACCAAGCCGTGAAGGTTTAGGCTATAAATCAAATAGAAGTGTATGTCTCTGGGAATTCAAGGCAAATTTCAGGAATGCATGACAGGCACCATTCTGGCCGTCGCAACAACTGTATGGGACTGTTAATGGCAAGCCCGGAGTACAACATTCCCATTGGTAGTTAATATTTCTGCTAACATTTTGGCCTTGGTTCAAATATAAAACAGAGAACAGTCTCCACCAGCATGTATTATCAGGTTTTCACCCAGGGCAATCTCAGTTTGGTATTGTAAATATTTTATTGCTATATAATTGGTCACTCCTTCAGGCTACATAAAATGAAGCAATGCATATTTCTAACTAAGCTGTATTCTTGTTATGTAAAATTTTAATATTTTATGCCTTTTGGAATTTCATTAGGACTAAGATGGGCTCAGTCAGTGTCAATATTTAACATAGCTCTGTATATAAACATTACAGCTCTGATAGAAAGAGCAACAGGTTTTTGAGAGGTCCTAAAAAATTAAATAAAGTAATAAGAAGGCTTGAGTGGATTTGAATGCAACGAGCAGGTCTATATATGAGCTCATTTGCATAGAACATGAAACTATGGTTGAGGGTTCTTCAAGCAATTCACTGCACAATCCCTCCCACCAGTGTTTCCCATTGAGCTTTTTATACTGCAGTAAATGAAATGCTTTACCTTCCAACAGAGCAGAGAGGTTTCAAGTGGCACAAAAATACCGTCAGGTCGAACATGTGAATAGCGGTGCACTTTAGGGTCAAGAAGAACTTAGCACCAAAATCTGAAATATTTATCCTTATGTACAAAACTGAGCTATTTCTGTGTATGTAATGGAAATTCAAAAGGCACAGATGCTTCCAATGTCATTGAAAGATAATTTGGATTATTTTTTTTTTCAGCCCAAGACCCTAGTACCCTCTGACCTATGCCCATGGGGAATAATGCACTTCTGGTGAAAAATGGTGATCTTTGCCGCGCCCCCCTCTTTCCCATCAGCAAAAACCAAATCTATCACTAATACATATAGAGCTGCAGAACACACATTTCCTAACAGGGTCATTCCATTCGGCGTGCTCATTAGCAAAGAAAAACCTACCTCCACTTTCTATAAAAATGGAACAAAAGTGTTCATTGATCAACCTGGTCAATTAACAATCAATAACCTAAACCTTCATCATTCCCAGCGCAACATAATTGCAGCTGAAATATAGTTGTCATCACTAAAAATCAAACATGGCCCGGACTAATTGGGGCAGGCTTATTGCTGCAGTCATAAAGGCAAAAAGCTCTGCACTGGCCCACAAAGACTGGCTCTGAGCGCTCACTGGATGCTACAAAAATAACTGCTCACGCCATTAGCCAGTGTCATCACTGAGGTCACTGCACTGGTCGTCCGTGTGGGGACAGCGGAAACAGGGCAGCACCCAACAAGAGCTTGTTGTGTTCTTCTGTTAAACTTGCACATGTAAGTTACACAATTATGCTTAATCCTTTTTTCCCGGGACAACTTGTGATTTGGATCTAATACATTAGATGACTCTTCCAATTAAACTATTTGTTGACCTTTACGTTAAACACTGTCCAAAAGGAGAGCTCTAATTTCCGAGAGAACATGATAAGACATTTAGAGAGGTGGTGAACCAAAGAGCCAAGCCTGCAGCAACTATTTTACGCCCACTGTTTTCAAATGGATGTAACATTCTATAACAGCCTCTATAGTGGTGAAAACTAGAATTGGTGAAAATTAGAATTTTGATTTATCATTAAATCCTTCAGAAGTATCCGTCTAATGAGTTGTGTTAAAACAAAACAAAACCAAAAACACATAAACCTAAGTAGAATCCAGCTCTCCTGTAATGCAGGTCCGTGCTGCCGTGGTGACAGGGTTTGGCAGAGGAGCAGTGGGAAGTGTATCGTAGAAACACCTCTGACTTGCTCTCCGCTCTTCTCTCTCTCAGTGCATTCCCAACCAAAGCGCCGGGGGCGCCATGCTTGTAAAGAAACCACAGGCTTTTGAGTGCCTCTTGTATTTACAAACGGAGGCATGTTGGAATCAAAGGCATTACCACATGACACAACACATTAAACAGTTGACAGATTGAGGATTTATAGAGAGCAGATAGTGGCTGAGGTAAACAGGAAAGAGCTATAGTCGCATTAGTTACTCACAGCTGTATGAGAGTTAGAGCACGACTTACCCAAACCAAAGCAGACCCCTCCTCCTGTGTGGTGTACTGTAGTACTCCAGGTGGAGGCACATATCACTTTCCCATCTACTTCCTGTTTCTCTGTCTCCACCCCCTCACTGTCTCTCTGTACTTTAAAACAGCTTCCGTTCTCAACCTTTTTGAATAGCTGCTCATTACCCAATCTTCTAAAAAATTTAAATGTGCAGTTAAGATTTTTTCCCTTTCCATCGTCTGTCGTGTGAATGTTCCGTTGTGTTACTGCCTTACCTCAGTTTTTATTTCACCCTTATCAGCAGGGACCTAAAAATATAAATGATGAATGGAATATGATATTTTAAAGTCTTATCTGTTCATACAGGGGAATAATAGGGTAGTTAATCCTGGAGATCCGACTCAAATTGATTAATCAGCACATGCGGACAATCAAATAAATGATTAATATTCCCCAGTCCTGTGGTCAGACAGTTGGCCCTGAAACCATCAGTAATAATTCAGTGAGCCTTGCAGACCACAGCCTGCAGTCAGCCGGCCTCACTCAGCACCACCTCTCTGATGTTCACTCCTGCACTACTGCGAGCGCCCAGCAGGAGGAATCTACTGTCTGTCTGCATAATAACACAGGCATAGACAAAAGACAATGCTGTTGATGGGATGGCTTTGAGTTATCTTCCAGCTTTTACATACACTTCCTTCCTATTCTTGCCCCTGTACTCTACTAGATCTTAAAGTTTGAGCCCAAGTGGCTTTTTTGTTGTTGTTCATCAACTTTTGCACAGTATTTTACGTTAGATTCTCACTAGCTTGCCCTTGAGACTCCTGTCCTATACAGCCATGGGGAAAGCTTCGATAAAAATGCATTCTATTTCGATCCCAATAGCCTCCCACAGAGGTTAATGCACAGCCACGTCTTTCGTCTTCTATATTGTTGACCAGAGATAAAGTTGGATTCATACAATACTGCATGTGGCCCCAATAGAAGCATAAATGGCAATGTTCAAGATATACACCCATATACTGTGTGTTTCTTGAGTGTATGAGTGGCAAGGGGTAACTTGTGGGCGTGGAATCTGTGCCCTCTGTCAATACTTGGAGACATGAGCATTTTGACTGTGACTTTAAGCACCTTGTATAAACTTAACATTAAATATACACTATAGTTAATGCATGTACATTCCATATCCAAATCCCTGTTGAGCTGGCCTTTGGTTGGTCTAACTGGCTCGCTCCCTGGTTGGGATGACCACTGCTAGCACGACCATGACACCCTATCTCCTCTCTGAGCTGGTATATTTTAATATAACCCCTGGGCTTCACAACAACCATTTAAAATCCATCTCAAAGACAATGGCCTTAGGGGAGTGTAAATACTAATATCAGTGTTGCAGCTATAACATATTTTCATAACCTTTTAACTACTGTTTGGGAACTTTTGACCTTCTACTTACAGCATTACAAGTACATGAACTCTGGGCTCAAGAATAAGTGGCCATTCGGTGTTGTAGCTTTTTGTCCTTGATAAGTGTAGTGAATAGTGGCAGTTTTATTTTAAGTGTCGCTTTGATCTTGGCTCTTGCTCCACTGTTTAGAAATCCGACGTACAAATATTTAGTTGAGAAAATGGCTGGTGTGGAGTGTCTCTGTGCTGATGTGTGAATGAGGCCACCACAGACCTAAAGCTTATAGACCCCGGGCTGCATCTATCATATCTGCTGCTGCTGAGTCTCTGCCTATTGTGTGGCCATGCAGAGGGCGCAGCCAAGTGCAACAATAAACACTCAGCGTTTACAAGGCATGACAGATAGTACAGCAGAAAACACCAACACAAGCATTTGTTTAAAACTACTACATTACATTATGGGGGTTTGGCTTGTATTGACTGGAACGTGTGTGTGAGAATGCAACTTTAAGAAGATCCAAATTAGCGCTGCAAAATTAATAATCAAATCAAAATAACAATTAGAAAATTGCAAAGACTGCAAGCATAATTTCTTCCATGAACAACAAAATATATATTTTTTGGCATAAAAATTGCTAACCCTATAGTTCAGATCTGTTCAAGCATGTTCTAAAATACATGTGATGCATTCATTTGTTTGTTCATAGACTTTAGATTTATTTCCTAAATTGTTCAGCCCAAATCCAAACTGAAAAGCACCAATATGTATGTCTTCTTTTCTCTGCAGGCATAGTTGGTAAATACATTTTGCATGAAACTCCACCACTTATGACCTTTGCTCCACAATTCTACCAAATTCTAAGTTTTCTGTGAACATCTACCTTCCAGTATCATGCATATTTCACATTATTACAACTATTGCTATTGCTTTTTACAGAAAATTACAGTAAGTATTTTCACAAGGGGAGTTTGTGAATGACTTCGATATGATAACAAAACCTGGGTTGAAGATGGACTCCACAGACTGCTGCGTAATGATGTGTGTTGCTTAATGTAAGTTGTCAGTGCAAGTAGTCCACCAGTGTACAGTAAGAGCAGTGGAAGTGTGTGTCTGTGGGCAGAGGAGGGGGCGAGGGGGTGAAGGGGGCTGCTGGTGGACAGGCTTGTCGATCGATGCAATGATTGGCAGTTAATGGCTTTTCCGGTTCTGCCTTGGTAACCCTGGCCTGATGGCTGTTGTTTCTGATCAGAGATGGCAGATGGGCTTTGATTTTTGTATATAAACCCGTTACTTTGTGTAGATGGCTTCATCATGTTAAATCATTCAAATATTTATTTTAAGATAAGTTCTGACCATTAGTACTTTTTATGGTTAAAGTTTAAAGTTTTGCACAAGATAAAATGTTTAATCAAAACAGTATGTGCGTGCCTGGATGAAAAAGAAAGCAAAAGACTTTCAGATTTGCACTGTATCTACAAATGCAAAATGACTATACACCCCAGTGACACCAGTAAAAATAGCACTCGATTTATTAAGGTGCTTTCTCTCTCTACCCCTCTCTTGCCTTGCAAATTAATACATTGATCATTTGAATAATTATTTGCATTCTAGATCTCTCAAATCCTTATTCAACTTTTAACAGCTCCCCAAGTTTGTGTTTAAACAGTAGCTCCACAGACAGCGCTTATGGTTCAAATTATTTCAACATGACTGTTCCAACCTAACAGGCATAAATTAAGGAAATTCCTATCTAGTGACAGAGATTGGTCATCTGAAGCAGGCACGCTACATTTGAATTATTCAGTGGTGCTTAATTTTAAGGACAGTTTTGACTGAATGTGGTGACATAAAAATGTTTTCTGAGCTAAGACAAGGCACTGAGGAAAAGAGATGCTTTTTGTGCATCTGAGGGGATCTGTGAGGCTCATGGTCTTTGTAAATGAACATGGGATTGAAAAAGAACTTCATAAGCCACAAATGTGTGGAAGTGCTTACAGAGAACAAGAGCCAAAACTTCAATGGTTTGCTTTCAGCAGCTCAGCCTTGTAAAAAGTCTTCAGACGGAGTAACCCTGAGGTTGCCACATAAAGGAGCAGCAGAGGTGAAGGTGAGGACCACTCTGTCTATTCTGGGCATCGGTTTGTCATGGAGGAATGCACAGGCCATAAAGTATCTGTGCCCTTGAAAAGCTCAAGAGCATTCTTGTCCCTAACTCTTAAAGCTGTCTCTCTCACACACACTCACTATCACTTTCCTCCAGCTTCCTCCCCCTCGCTCAGCTCCTGCAGCGAGTTTAAAGTAGAACACAGGTGTAGAAGACAGTACCCGTGGGAAAGATAACATTTGGGAACATTCCTCGGGTTAAAAAGGAACTTTTCTCCCCATATTCTTCATCTAAGCTACTATGTAATTGCTTTGTTTCCAAGACTTTGCCTCGGTCCCCTTTGCGGCTCCAACCCACACTCCCTCATCAATGTCTCTTACATCACTGCCAAGTCATTTCCATACAATCATTTAAACAAGACATTCACGTCTCTGCTGCTTTTATATTGTAATCTTTCCATCTTAACTAGTCTTTGTATTCAATAAAAACTATGATGAGAAAACAAGGTGCAAAATGATCTTTTCCAGAGGCTCCAATAAAAACACATGACACCCTGGGCTGCTCCACTTAATTACAAAAGGATGAAACCTTTCTCGGCTACATCTGGAGAAAACATTGTCTGCACAATGCTGATAGATTTATAACTCCCAGTTCTAGCACAGACTCCAGCACACAGCAATTAGGCAAAACACGGATGAACATAGTGCTGTGAAAGAGCTATTCTGCCGCACCACTAAAGAAGAGGCCTCTAATAGTCTATAGACATCACATAAAACATGTGGCTCACAAAACAGTCCCTAGCACAGATATTCTCAAGTCAAGTTTGCACCAAATATAAAGATAACTTCCTCCAGCAACTTCAGTAGTTTTCAGATTCCACAATGTTATAATTACAAACAACAGAGAGGGACTGAAGGTAGGTTTTTCTGTATTTATTATATTGCATTATCATCAAAAATATCCTAACAGAAAATCCACACCAAATCTGAACACAATTTGTATTTATTTTTCCAGCCTCCAATAACTCATTTAACTATTATCGACCTATAGAGTGTAGAGATATTAGATTGGAAATCTTGCAATGAATGTCTAGTGTTCTGTAGTTTCTCGTGAGATGTTTTTTTTTTTTTTTTACACCTAGGCATTAGTGAGTTAATTAGTAACTTTATGCTCAGGAGATCTAGAACATCCACGAAGGCTCATTTTACAAAGGTTTGAAAGCCAAATGCATATGTTCATTGGAATAGTAGTTAAGAGGCGGTTAATAACAAAGAATCATGCAATATCAAAGTAGAGTCCTGGCTGATTGAATTGTATCTAAAACATAATGTTCACTGGTATGACTTTAGACGGCAATAGTCCCTTTACCAGTGAATACACTGGATGCTTCTCTGTCTGGGGTCACCACAGTGTCTGACTTACTCTGTGGCTTATCTGTGCAAGGACACAGAAAAAAGCACTGCCTTGTGACCACTGTAACATTAAATAACTACACATTATACACATTATTCTCAAATGTACAAATACCTTATGCCTCCTTATTCCTTTCAGTGGCACTGTGTGACACACATAAAAACCAACCCTCAAGGCTGCAGCAGCAGTGATACAGGTCGGAGCCTTTGGATCTTCCCTCAGTCTTCAGCAGAGGTAGAAGGCAGAAAAGTTGTGAAATTCTTGCACACTGCCAAACAGTGAGCCACTCTGCCCCCTCACAGACCTCCTCTTTGTATTGTTACATACTATTCTTTCTTCCACTCACCACTGTATGTAGCTCTAATGTGTTTGACATGGGCTAGAGCGTACAACTTCCCACAGGCAAATTCTGCAGCACAAAGGAAAGCTAGATTAGGTGACACAGCTGAGTAGGTGTTACAGAGGCCTATGGAGACTGAGCTCTTCTTATGAGTGATGTCAGTTTTTGATCGCATGCAAAGTGAAAGTTTTGATCAAAATGTGTATAAACGGCGATTAATAAATGATGTAATTGATGGAGTTCAGATGCCTGCTGTCATGTGGCACTTGAGAGGCAGGCCTGCTCTGCTCTGTGTGTATGTGCATTAACACGCTGGTGCATGTGAGAGGGGAGAATGGGCTGTCTCCCAGGATGTGCTGCAAGCGCTTTATTAGAGCGGTAGTACCAGTAAATCAGAGCTCAGCCCTTCCTGGAATTGCTGCAACCTTTCCCACTGAGCACTATTACTGAACAATCATAGGCCAGCCATGATAATTAGCAGAGTATCTATTCACCCAACCCTCCTGTCGCCCCTTCTCATTCTGCTGCTGCAGCCTCCATCCCTGTCCACTTCTTAAACATGTCTGATGGGGAGTCTGGCGCCCGCTGAACCTCCTTTTTACCTGGCACAATTTTACAACCTCAATTCCCAAAAATCAAACATGATATGATGCCAAATGTAAGTAAAAACATCATCTGGGAATAGCCTTTTATTTTTCAAATTTGTATATTTCATATCCAATAAAAAATTCTGCACACGGTCTTGTTATGTGTGCTCCTCCGTGTGTGTTTTTGTCTTACTATCATCAATTATCATCATCAATTTGTTCTGCTTCCATGTATTAACAGATTTTTATTTTAAGATGCCACTTCCTGTTCGGCTTCTCAAAGTTTGAGACCATTAGGATCCATTGATTATACCTTACTTATTGTATAATAGGCATTAAACATATATCATCTGAAAATGGGTAAAGCCTCATCTGATTTGAATGTACGGGAACTTAATTGCAGCATGATACATGGTGATTCTGACCCAGCCCTTAGTGCACCAGTGTATATTGTCCAAGAGCAATGGAGTCAATCCTGGTACTTATAGTCATTAATGGGAAGAGGTCAATGGGGCAAGCATTCCTGTATCAGAGAAGCGGGTTGTTTTGCTGAATAGCATCATCAGTGAAATACCCTAATGTGTTTTAATGTAACCACTAATCCTCCCATTCACATCACAGCCCTTCCACCTCGATTAGGTTTCATTGTGATTATTCTCTCTGTGGTGTGGATGAGTTTTTTTGTTCTTCCATGTTAACTGATTCTTTTGGATTGCACTGAAGGGGAAAATAGTGCAAGTCTATCTGAAATGTAATGACCCTGTGTATGTCAGGATTCAGGATAGATAAAACCACATACGATTAAATGTGTTGAGAGATGAAGACACTGCATGCAGCCAACATGTGAAAAGTTTGTGTGTGCAGCTCTCGGGTGTGAGGACTTTCTCGGTTAAAGATTCTCTGTCTGATAGTGACGGCACTTTCTTCCTCTCCTTCCATTGCCAAGCGGCATCTGGAGTGGATTTTGTGCTAGCAGACACCGAGGAACATGATTACATTCGGCTAACTGTGCTCTAAACTGATTATGCATGTGCCAAGCTAATGGACTACATTTGCAAGAGGAAAAATAACATCCAATCAATCTCAATTACCGCCGATTGCACCGGCCCCTGAGACGAGGAAGGTAGCCAGCTAACCCCAAGGCTGAGCTCCTCCCCTTTGCCTAACCCCTGACTGGAAGCGGAGGCCTGTGGCTGGGCCTAAACCCCACCCATTATGTCTGCATATAACAGGCCTGTTGGACTAGTTCCACTCATCTCGGCAGCGTAAGCAGACAAAAAGCTACTGTTTACTCACTACGTTATCTACATAACAATCAAGTATGTACATGCTGTACCTATATTAAACTAGAATGCCTTTTGTTTTCACAGATACAGGAGGCACAACCAATGAAGTGTGAGGGAAACACCACCTAGCAACCCGAATTGAGCTGCATTTACACCTGTGTCCAGGTGAGCCCCAAGACATGTCATTATTCTACTGTGATTTTGTCTGGAAGTTAAAACTGTGTATTTCTCAGTAAATGGGAGAAGACATAGGTTACAGAAGTTCATGCCGCCAGGACGCCTCGCTGGATCTTCAGTAGTCTTTCGGAACATTCCAGCATGCGGGGTAGTTGGGGTGATATTTTTAGAAAGCCCTAATATGGACCACATACCACAGACTCTCAAATTATCCCATCCAGCGTAGCCCTCAGTTTAAACCTTCCTTTTTAATTCCTGTAATTACAGACTCCAATTTATATGGAGCTCTGCACACAAAGGCTCTATTTAATGCAAACCAGTTTGATTTGGGTGAAGTGTCCCTAGCATCTCCCACATCTGACGCAGTGTTTGCTGACTCAATGATTTATTTTTCCCCTGAAAAAGGTTCAAATGGTGCTATTTGTTTCGGATTTCTTTGGGGAGAAACACTTTAATGATGATTTTTCCTGTTTTGTACTTTGCATAATATTCAAAGTTTGTTTATGGTCTTGTGGCCCACTGTGGACTTCTGGCTGTCAGTATCTTTACCAGGATTGTAAATCCAACACAGTGCACAGACTCTATGTCAAGTGGGGAGTCTGCGCAGCCAAGAGACACCCCAAACATATATTTGTTGTCCGCTAATCACATTTGAGAGTCATAAAAGGCTGACATAATTCTTGTCAACCACTGCACATCTTTGTATTTGAAGCCTGCCTCTGCGGCAGAGGGCATAAAGGACCTACTGTTCTGAGGCTGAGTGAGCAGGTAACTTCTGGACAAATGAACACGCTCTTAGTCACAAGATCAATTGGTTTTAAGAAATATGGAGCCATCTTAAGAGGCTTAAGTCATAAAAAATGATCATGCCTGGATGTGTTGTACATATTTAATCCCCTCTGTCTGAGCAGCAGTGTGACATACGTCTGCTGTCTTCAAAAAGAGTGTGTCTTCTGCATTTTAGGCTTATAGCTTACAGTGGTACGCACAGATCATAAAACGTAAATGGGCTACTGTCTACGGTGTATTTACCCTGGGAGACCAATAAGCGCTTTGATAGGTGTGAGGAGCAGTAAGAGAGTGTCAGAGCCTGTCTATTTCAGGCTGGTGGTACTGTCATTGGAATGTGGGCCAGGATCAGTACAGCTCCTTGGGCCAAGAGTTTAATACCATACTCTTGCTACTTGCTGCTAGTAGCTGACTATTCACATACACTGTATACTGATCTACCTATATCTTAAAACTGAAATATTCTCTAGAAGCTCCTGCGTCTAGCCTGTTTTCACACAATAAAAAAATATTTGCTGCATAAAGCCCAAGTGCAAAGATGCCACTAGAGAGCAGAACTACTCACATTGTTGGATGACTTTCAAATAGCCTTTTTAAGTGAGTTTAAATGAATCACTTCAGCCCAGCTCCAGTCTGGAGAAAACACTGTAATTACGGCAGCACATTACTCAAATAAATATCCTCTTGCCTTTAATTAAATATCCTCTTGTCTTTAAAGCTATCCTGTGCATTTTGAAGTGGGACTAATTTGGTCTTAAAATGACACAGTCCAATAGTTTAATTTGTTTGTTCATACATGTAAATGTTTTTCGTTTATTTAATAAAGAGTAATGCACTGTAGTAAACATATCCGTATTCATAGAGATATGGTGGGGGAAATCTCTTGGCCAACAACTCAATGACAGTATGCAATGCCAGGAGGGGATGCTTGCAGCTATAATTATTTCCTAATAGCAGAGTATGTATAATAGAAGGGCTATGTTTTATTACTGTGTCTGTGGGTCAATGTGCTGGTGTGCACAGCTATGCCAGATTAGGTTAAGTGTAGAGTGGCTAAAGCCACAGACACATAGGATAGATACCTAAGTGGAATCAGGCCTGTTAGATTTATGGCCATTTGTTCGGTGAGTGTTCATCCATTGGCTATTATGGAATGATTAGAGGAGAAGGTGAAGCTCCAAGTCCAGCAAAAATCAATACAGCTGTCGAGAACGATTCAGCCTTTCCCGCTCCGAGGAGTATTAGCACCAAACCTCTGTCTCCTCACACTTCTTTATTCGTCTCCAACTGGTTCCGCCATCACAACCAAACCAGCTTCACCTACCACTACCTTCAGTATGGGCGAAGAGATACAACCGGCTAACAGTAATAACAGTCACTACCACTAGCACATGTGCACTGTGCAAGGTTCCATAAGAGAAAAATAAATGTAAAAAATATATTTACTTTTTGCCTTGCAAGATTTACACATTATAGGTCATGAGCAGGGTGTGGCAGTGAATAAAAGCCCAAGAGACTGTGTTTTTACACTAACCTTGTAGAGTTTGAGGCTAGCTTCATGTCGGGAGTTGACAGTGTGCATCCTCAGCTTTTCCAGACTGTTGGTATAGTAGTCACAGGCATTGCACTTCAAGTGAACTGGATTTCCTATGGCCACACACTTGAGGCGCCACTCATTGCCTTTGCCTCCTTCTTTAATGTGTGCCACAAGCTGGTACTTCTGAACATGCTTGTCTGTCTTGCAGTGCAGCTGAAAGTTGGCCTTGAGCTGGGTGGTGTAGTGGCACAACTTGCACTGGTGTGAATCTCCCACCACAGCCCTCCACTCCTCCTCTGGCAGACTGCGCTCAGCTCCCATGTGCAGGCCCAGCACCTCCAGGTTGTCGGTGGTGAAGCGGTTGCACACAGCACACTGAAAAAGCTTCAGGGAGGGATCGCTGGTCTGGGACAGACTCTCTCCCAAAGTCATCAGCTCCTCGGACACCAACTGCCCTCCACCCAATCGAACATCCATAGGAATATCTCCTCCTACTGGAGAAAATTACAAAGTGCTATATTGTACTGTATCAATATTAAACATTATGCACATGTTATTCATTATGGATATGGAAACAATAGTATAAATGTAGCATTTCATCTTAAGACAACAAAAGAATGGTTATGCAATTGGATAACAGGATGCTTGTTCATGTTCATGTTTGTTCACATTACAAAAAAGAACATTTAGGCAAATATATATGTATCTTTAAATGGCAGTCTGAACATTCAGGTTGAATACTATCAAAATACTAAAATGATTACTGCCAAATGCAGTTCTTATAACTTTATCTTTGATTAAACCCCAGAATCATTTAGAGATTTACTTTACTGTGTGTCTGCTCTCTAATATTTCCACTTTGTAGGCCTATAATGAGGGATGACTCTACAGTAGTTTATTGCTATGGATATTTGTCATCCTGCCCTTCTGTGTAAAATGTTTATTAAAACTCATGTCGCTGCCCACAACTAGGGGTGTAACGGTACATGTATTCATACCAAACCAGGGCGTTCGGTTCGGTACAGGGCTGAGCACGAGTGAGTTCGCACAATTTGTGTGTGTTTACATTCCACCACTACACGTGCAGCTACACAGAGGCTCGGCTCTTTAATATTTTCACGAAGGAACTCGTGCATGATTGTGGTGCGGCTAGTTTGGAGCGAGTCGCTCATCAGAGCGATAACTCGGCGGGGAA
>KN497748.1:10271-23224 GCA_000787155.1 Scartelaos histophorus | reverse complement strand
ATAATAATAATAATAGTAATAATACATGAATGAATAAATTCATTAGAATGAATGAATGTACTTAAAATGTATGATTCAATTTAAAACATTAAGTAGTTAAAATAACATCTGTTTTATCGAAATCTTTAAATCAGTAACCTTGGTAATCAATAATTTAGGCTGTAAATAAATGGTATATGTTATTTAATGTTATACAAAGTCAAGATCTCACTGTCTGGCTCCTAGTTTGTTAACTGTTTAGCTCCTTATATTAGAGTAAAGTAGAGTCTCTGTAAAAGCTGTGTCCTCATTGTATTGCCTCAGAATAGGGACAGAATTGAGACTAACATAGAGATAGTTTATATCTGTGCACAGCTATAAATAAATTCAACTTATGGAACATTACAACTCTCTTGGTTTATTTGTTAACTATTTAAGCACATTTGTATGCAATATATTGTTTCTTATATTGGTATGGGTGATATCGGGGGATGTTTATTTTGTTTGTTGATTTGAGAAATGGGTTAATATTGCTTTCATAAATTATCAACATTTTATCTTACCAAGGAAGAAGGTCACAACGTAGGGCACAGGCATCAGAGCCCAGACAGCTCCAAGCGTCGGGTTGTAAGTGGCTTCTGCGATACCAAGGATGAAGCCTCCACCCACCCAGGTTGCTGCAAAAAGGAATATGAAGAACATGTGAGCTGCAAACCCAATGCAAATCATCACTCAAAGAGTTGGGGTCACTCACCTGTCAATGTAAAGATCCCAACCAGTAGGTTAATATTGCGTCCAGCTAAGAGTGTGATCTCCATGCCATCTCCAGTACACTTCTTCTCCATTCTCCGGGAGCGCATTGAGGCCCAGATGCCCGTCCCCAGGATGACCAGGTAAAAAACGGCCATCACCACCAAACCAGGCACATTCAGCGCCATTGGGACCAATCACACTATCCCTGTGGATAAGATGAGAATAATAACTGAGAATAAATGCTGCTGCTTGTGGGCACAAAGGTAATGCTTTTACTGGTACCATGGTTATGCTGTTAGTTCTTTTTCCTTTTACCTATAGTTAAAGGTTGTATAGAGTATTTTCCAAGGAATGAGGAGTACAGCGACTAGAAGCGTAGGGAGTTTGATTGACAGCCTAATGTTTATCTGGCCCCACCACGTCCACAGTTGATGGATTTTCATTCTTTTTGTTTTGTTCATCATAATTACAAGGCTGCTACATGTTTATAATGCTATCAGTGACAATTTGAGACAAAAAAAATCCTCCCTCCAACCTTTAAAGGTAATGATCTGAAGCAACAGACCATTACCTTTAATGATCTGGGATTCTATCCTATCTCATCTATGATAGATGAAATGGGATTGTAACTATTTATTTGTTTCTTTAATTGCTATGTAATGTTCTGATGACTTAACTGACTCAACTTTATTAACTTGATTAATTTGCATGATTGTTCATGTAAACTGAAGATGTAAGAGTTATTCATAGACTGTTTATATGTATGTCATTTTCTGTTAAATCTTCAGTAATATCATTCAAAATGTTGTTATAGACTACCAGATGAAAGGATAGGTCAGACAAAATTATAGATAAACAGAAAGATCGAAAGATACAAGAAATGACATTAAATCAAAATCATATTTATTCTAGTGTCCCCCTTCACTCTCTGACCGGAGTATTGTTTTGGATGAAGTGTCCCAGTACATGACATCACATTCTACAGTCCTAGCCAAGTCCAATAATAACACAAAATAACAAATGAGAGAATAACTAATGTAACAGATGTCATCTGTGTATAGTCTTCTGACTTACCACTGCCTTTCAGTTCAAGTGTGACAATGCAATGTGGTTCAATATTTAAGTCCCCTGGCCACTGAGGTGGGGTTGCTTCTTCGCAGAGCTGACCTGTAGTCTAGCCTGGTGGTGTAATCTACTGCACTGTGTAAGTTTAGTGCCCTACTGTGGAACATTCTTGGCAAGACAATAACATGGAGACTAGCAAAACTGGTGTGTATAATCCAAATTATAGATAAGATAGATAAGATATGGTGTTTCATATTCGTTTCATACTGTCTCACAACTACACGGTCAACTGAGATTTACTTGCAGGTTGGCTGATAATGACTCTTGTAAAATGGTAATCAAACAATGCATTTGCAATGTGTTTTCAGAATTTCAGAAAGCACAAACTAGATACAAAATCAAATAAATAAAAAATAAGAATGCCTGCAAGAGACAGAGAGAATGTCTATCCATAACACTGAACCATAGTTAAAGCAGTGCAAACCTTGACAGGTCACCACAAGCTTAACATGTACGTGTACATAGAGCAGCACATGCATGTTGTGGTCGTGGCATTGACATATGGCATCTAAAAATGGTAAAAAAGGAGTCAATTACAATATGTGTTAATCTTATGATAGTTGGCACCAACTTGCATCCACTGCTTTACAGATTAACATGTTTAAAGCTGTCTGCATGGAGTTTACTATCTGCTTCCAATCATTATTTGCGGAATGACATCTCTTGCTTGTATTTTTGTATTTATTTGATCCAGACATGTTAGAAGATAAACAAAGCAAATACGTTCCACATTGTCTTTCTCTGAATTATGTAAGAATATTAAAAGGCTTTTGCTCTGGCATTAATCATAAACAACTTATACAGCCGTACAGCCCCCACCCAGTCATTATGCTGCATAGTATGGGCAGCCAGGAATGAAAGAATGCACTCGGGATAGTGGCCAGAGAAAAGGGAAGTGTTTGTTAAAGGAAAGGAATGAGATAGGGGTAGGAGTCGTATGTATGCGTCCTGTATATGTGTGTTGTGATGCATAGGGGGCGGGCAGGAGAAGGAGGGGGGTGAGGGCGTGGCTCACTGCCAAAGTCAACAAAAGCCTGAAAAGCTCTCACGTGGCTCTTGAGCTCTGTCTACTCTATATGACCATATATACTGTATATACTTTTAAAACTGCATACTCGGTAGGGAGGTTGTGAAAATGGAATACAATAGCGCCAATTTTCCTCTCATATATAATTAAAGACATAAGGTGTGAGGAGTGGAAGCAGAACTTATGACTAACTCTATAACTTAAGTAGCCCATAACAAGTAAGTACAAATATATAAGCCATCGTTAAGCAGCCTTTACACATTTTAGCATTTAATGGTGATATGTTTTTTTCCATATCTTCATATTTGCCAAGCTGACTACAACAACCAACTAATCATGTAGAAATAATATGACAACTGAGATGATTTGTGTTGTTAAATAAGCCCCCCTACATATTACAACATATTATAGTATATTACAGTATAACATATACAGTATACAGTATAACATATATTATAGTTTATAGTGTATTTTGTACTTGGTAGCCAACTAGCTAGTTTTGTCGGCATGGTAACTTGGAACACAAAGATTATCCACAACTGGCATTAAGTTACTAGGGTTTATGAAAACTTTATGGGGTCCTTATTAAGCAACCATAGCAGTAATCCATTCCCATTCATGCTAAAACAATACAAGCCATGCATTACTAACATTTCCATAACATCATATTTATGATTTAAATAATATGAAAATGTAGCCTCTTGCTAGATAAATCACTAGAATGTCAAACAATTAAGTTTAAGATTAAGTTGTCTGTTTTGCCAAGTTATGAAAACATAATGACAATTTCCCAAAAAAGAATACTCTTGGAAAGGTTTTCAATGTGCAGTTCAGGTCTTTCCTGAATAACGGAGAGACCAGCATACAGACATTCTTCATAAAACCAGGGTCATGCTGCTGCTTTCCTGTGGCCAACATTCAACATTAGAAAGCACGACTTGTGCTTTCGAATGTTGCAATGGGTCGAATATCCACCACTTTTATTTTTTTCAATATTAAACTCCTGGATTCAATTAAGGACATATTTTGAATCTGCCATCGACTTCGAGGGAGTACCAACTTAATATTTCACATATGTGTGCTTGGGGCCATATACAGTGCATTGAAGTATGGACTGGAACACATCCAACGAAAACAGCAGGCTGATATTTAAAGTGAAACTGTAGTATGTAAACATTGTTTTTGTGAGATAAGAAACACAGTTGTATGTACAGTGGTTATGGTCTGGTCATTTTGCTGTTGAAATTCCTCTTAGATTTTGACGAGCTGTGGGCACCTGGGAGGACTGTCACGTGCAGAGCTCCATGTGAGGTGGGTGTGTGGTTGGATAGGAACAGTCAAGGCTTTACTCAACACCCTCAAATTGGTTCGCTGCCGAGTCCCTCCAGCTTAACCAGTATAATGCAAACACATGCAAACCGAGGCCGCACTGGGACAGTGGCTGCACTCTTTATCAAATTATTAATAACGCATATCCCATGTCAGTGTGACAAATAAATAGCAGGTTCACGTGAAGATGCATGGTAACTTTCCATATGCAGGCATACCTGACAGCACAAAGCATGTAGCAAACTCAAGTCATTTCCTCACTTGAAAAACAAAAATCTAACTTTCATGGTAAAAGTTCCGTAGTCAATACCAATTCTGATAACATCATGAAAACAACTATTGTTTTAGACAATAGGACATCATTGTCAAAACAAAATTATCAAATTCCTTTAATCATTGATATTATTAATATCATTCTTCTACTAGTCCCGATCCAAGCCATTTCTAAACTTGGATTTTTAAAAAAAATTATTTGTTTCAAGTATTAGGAGCAAAAACAATAATCTTATGTAACATTCAACAAGTTAAATATGTTTGAAAAGAAGTAGAATAAAACCAAAGGCTTATTCTGGTTCCTCTTCTTAACAGATAAACTAATTGTTGATTGTCAACACATTTTACATAAAATAATTTACATACAAGTTACATATGCTTTTCTAAGCAGAATGCTTATTAAACAAATATATGAATATGTTTTGTTTATGTTTTAATATGCTATATCCAAATGAGTGTCTGTTATTTGACAACCCTAAAAGAAATACAACTTTATATAACTTTTCTACTTCTGCTACTACCAGGGCTAATTTATAACTTTAATCAGTTATAAATTGGATGACAACAATAATGAACAAACACCAAATCTCTTGCTTGCATCTGAAGATATATAGTACAAACAAGCACTGGAGATTACAGCAATTGACTGCTAACTCTGGTCCACCATTGGACTTGCGCCAGAGGTCCAACAGATGCAAACCATTTACATGCATGGGAAAACTGTAAACACATCACTTTTATACTAAAACACTACATGACCCTAACCCCATAATGTAAACCCATAAAAACACCATAAAAACACTGATTTGATGTGTGCCCCTGACAGCTTGTCCAAGTGGCTTTGTAACTCTTCTTTGCTATTGGGGCATTTCCAATTTTTCTCTTTTACCCAGGTGAAGTATGCTGACAGTAAAACTCTTTCTACTAACACCGCCCTCCCACCACACACACGCCTCCCCAACGCTGCATTTCAGTAATTTTCCATTCAGCAACCAGCCTCCTGCACCCCTACACTTCTGCCACAACTCAAGGCCCCCTGTTAAGACATGGAGGTACATCTCAGGGCTACTAGTCATCAAACGAGACCTCGAAAGCAAGCTACAGTCCAGCTAAAATAAAACGTCATTTACTACGTCATTTAAAATCAAGAAATCACTGCCAAAACGGCTGCATAGCTGCATAAACAATTGTCAATGATGTAAAGACGTAAAGATTCAATGTACTGACAGCCAGCCTTTGTTCACTTTATGTACTTTTGACAGTCAGGAACATGTGACTCAACACTTATCTCTAATCTGAATAGACATTTGAATAGGATTAGTCTAAAGAGAAATTCAATTTACAATATAACCAAAGGACATTTTGTTTACATAATGAGGAACTGAGACACAACTTTTGGCAATACTTAATACATTGCACGAGTAAAACTAGTATTACAGTGCATATCATATACTGTTAATTACATAGTAAGTGTAATAAAATACTGTAATACCGCATGTCATTCAAAATCAATAATATAGCGTAACATTCGCACCCGTGACCTAAAAACCAATTTGGCCACAGAGTGATTTCACTCAGCGCTATTTCAAGAACAGGCATGCACTTTCACTTAGTGTCCCTACTTGACCAAGCTGAAATGTCTTCAAATCCTCACACTTGTACACATTGGTGATTTTGTGTCTATAAAATAAACTTTTATATGATGCAATAGGACCTTGTCTTGCATTCTTGATAAAGCATTCATATACATACCTTGTTAAAATAATGATAGTGATGTGAAGAGTGTGAAGTTTCTTCTTTTTTCTCAGTAACAGAAGCAAACAGTAGATAGACAGACAGATTTAAGATTTGATCCAACAGGTGTGGCGCTATAGGTAGAAATATGCACCAATCAAATTAAAGCAGTTCTCTTTTTGTGCAGAGGACCACAGAGAAAAGTGGAAAAAAGTTAAAGTTCAAAGCCCAACAGGCAAGTTCAGAAAATGATGGTAGCCTCTAAAGTAGCCAGCCTCCCTCTCATTTTAAACCTCAGGAGGTGGGAGGGGTCACCACGACATGCAGGCCCAAGTGAAGCTGCCACTGCTGCCACCTGATTGGTCCATACATCAAGTTCATGTAACCAATTAATGAGCAGATCAGCAGAGAAGACTCTTGCCCCCTCCTCACCCTCTATTATAGGCTCTGTTCCTTACAAAAAGGAATGTGGGCTGTGAAACCTGTTTCTCCTGTGTCTGCCCATGTATAATGCCAGATTATTATTATTTTCATTCTGATTTTGATTTGACTTGCACTTTAGTTTTTATTTGATTAACGTAAAAGTAATTTATAATCTCAAGCAAAGAGCAGAAATTATGGAAAATCAGACTCAATAAGAAGTTGCTGAGCTAGGTTACTAAAAAGCAACTGAAAAGGTTCCTATTGTGCCAACACCCCAAATCATTGCTGTGGTGGTTCTCCACCTTCATTAGAGTCCCTTCATTGAGAATTCTGCAGATTGGTCATGATTTGGAAACTTAGAGCCTCTCTATAAAGACCATTAGAACAAACCTGAAGATATGATTCCTGAGCCAAAATGAACCATTTGAGAGATTGGCTTTGGAGAGAGGAGAGCAGAAGTCCAGTGGTGAGACTGAGCTCCTCCGTTAATACACATCAGAGGCAGTTTCAGAAAGACTAAGATGAGTGCATCATTACACTGTTTAGGTACTTCTCAAAAGAGTGTTTCATTCAGGCCACGGGAAATCTCAATGTACAAACTATTGTTGGACATCCAGAGCCACCTTCTTTTGTCAAAGAATAATTATCAACAGTGAGTGATGACTGCCAACTGATATGTTTGTCTGACTGGCCTCTCTCTCTTTCTCTCTCTGTTAACGGGAGAAGAGAACTGGCCTTTTTCCTCCACAAAGCATTGCTTGTTATGTCCATATGGTTCAGTCTTTCAGGGCTTTACCAAAATAGTCTGTTCAGATAGTGGGATCTGGCGGCTGCAGTTTTCCTTGAGAAACCAGAAGCAGACTCGGCTTGTGTGCAAAGATGAAAGCGCGCATTGATGTGCAATAAATATTTGTAGACAGAAAGACATCTTTGTTCAGTACAAAAAAGTCAAAATTGCTATTTGTAAGTGAACCAGGCTTTTCCAGACAGTTGCGCATATTTTCATACTGGTGGTAAGAAGGTCTATGGTTTAGGATTCAGCAGTTCTGCCTTCTGCCTGTGTGAGAAAAATGTTGATTCTACTGGTGCCAATAAAAAATAAATGATATATGTAATTGGCACCAGTAGAAAAAATGTATTTGTATTCAGTTTACTTAGCATGATTTAATAGGTTTTTAGAACAATTTATATGTGTGTGTGTGTGTGTGTGTGTGCGTGCGTGTGTGCGTGCGTGCATGTGTGTGTGTGTGTATATATATACAGCATATATATAAGTACAGCACTAGCATTACCAGATTACAGTAAATAATTCATTCAGATGGTCGACTGCAAAGGACATTTTATGATGTCAGTGTTGACCCAAAAATACAGAGACAAGCTGAGACCTACAGCTTATTTCTCCTCAAAATTAGACAGTGTGGCGTGTGCATTACCTCCCTGTGTTTGTGCTGTTGTGGCGGCCTCTATGGCAGTGGAAGTGAGTGCAGGCATTGTATTGTTTCACCCGTTAACTTTAAAGGTACCACATGCTGTTTCAGCCTTGCTATTGCAGACTAGTATGACATTCTTATTCCCTGCTCGTCACCTCTCCTGCATGGCAACGCTGCTATCACAGCCTCATTTGACCTTGGAGCGATGCACAGCCCTAAACCCAGCAACTTTAATCCCTCTACCAGATGAGGGCCAAATGCATAATTGTCAGGAATTGTCAGAAACATTAACTAAAAGCAGATCAGACCTATTAGAGCAACCAAGATAGTGAACTAATATTTGTAGATGGTTCATCTAGGAAAAATTATTTTGGTAAGACTGACATTACTATGCAGTAGTGACAGAGACAGAGATATTGAAAGCTGAGGCATTACCATCTAATTACTCAGCTCAAGCAGCAGAATTAGTAGCACTAACAGAAGCATATAAAATAATGAAAGGAAAAACAGCGACAATATATACAGACAGTCAATATGCCTATGACCGTACACACATTTGCCCAACACTGGAAGAATAGAGGAATCGTGACGTCTACAGGCAAACGGTAACACCTGCTCAACTACTAATGGACCTACTACATGCAATACAACTACCATTGAAGCTAGAAATATGCAAATGCTCAGCACACATGAAGGGGACGGACAGAATAGCTTTAGGAAATGCATTTGCAAATAAAATAGCAAAAGATGTAGTAACAGAAGAACCTATTGTTACACTTAGAAAAGACAGACACAGTCACAGATGACATATTACGAGATCTGCAACAACAAAGTCCACAGCAGGAGAGACAAGTGTGGATAAAAAATGGGGCAACATTAAAAAATCGCATCTATATGTCCCCAAAATAAGCCCATCCTTCCAAAAAACTTATACAAGTGGGAGCAATATTGAGCCATGGTGTGACACATGCCTCAACAGGAGGGATGGTGGGAGAAGTTGAGAAACATTATACAACCTATGGATTCAATTCTTACTCAAAGAATCTTTGTAGAGCATGTTTAATGTGCCAAACATAATTCACAGGGAAACTTAAGACCAAAACAAGGGCAATTTCCACAACCTCAATATCCATTTCAAATTATTCATATGGACTTCATAGAATTAAACCAAAGTGAAGGAAAAAATTATTGTTTAGTAATAGTGGATGCTTTTTCTAAATGGGTAGAACTATTCTCAAGTAAAACACCTGACGCTCTGACAGTGGCTGAGGCACTGTGCAAAGACATAATACTGAGATTTGGCAAACCTGAAAGAATTTATAGTGATAATGGTACACATTTTGTAAACAGTCTAATTTCACACATTGGAAAGCTATTCCATATTAATTTAAACATCACTGTGCTTACCACCCTCAAAGCGCTGGTTTAGTAGAAAGGATGAACGGTACAGGCTCCTACCAAGTACTATTGACAACGCCCACAGTAGTTAAGAGCAGAAAGATCAACTTGGGTAAACTTGTCACACTGTAAAAAAGGTAATTCCAATAAGGGAGGTGAGCCCAAGTCTGATAATAGGGTGGACCTAGACATTTAGAGTCTAGCAGACCCGATCTCAGTAGAGGAGTGCACTCACCCGACATGACACCGGGACACAAAATGTGCCTTAACCCTCCTCCTGTGTTAGTGTCGCCACCGACCCGTTATTGGTTTTAAATGTATAAAAGAACCACATAGGATTAGTTTATTGCATCAACACTTTTGACTTTG
This sequence comes from Scartelaos histophorus, assembly GCA_000787155.1. NCBI lineage: Eukaryota > Metazoa > Chordata > Actinopteri > Gobiiformes > Gobiidae > Scartelaos > Scartelaos histophorus. Next base: position 13,384 of record KN497748.1, on the reverse strand, counting down.
CTGTGATGAGTCGGTGACAACAGGACATGTTCTGAGCTGTTCATCTCTTTGTCATTAAAGAGTCGTCATTGGTATGTTCTGATTTTCATTTTATGTTTATGCTAAAGTTCTATTGTTAAAAAAATACTATTTTCGAGGGTAAACTGATAAAAAAAGGGACTGAGGCTCCAACCAAAGACATCAAAACCAACATTTTCATGGAAAAGAAAGCTTAACAAGGTAACCAAGAGGTGAGGCGAGGTATACCAACATTTTCATGGAAAAGAAAGCTTAACAAGGTAACCAAGAGGTGAGGCGAGGTATACATCCGCGCTAAAGGTTAAAGTCATCATAGTTCGCTTAATATAGACTCATCTCCCTGCCCAACTTTGAGAATAGATTAACAGTGATTAACAGTGTAAGATGCTGGCAGGGAAAGCTTATATGGAGCGACACAACCAAGTTGTGGGCATAGTGTACAGAAGCATCTGTACAGAGTACGGGCTGGAGACCCCAAGGTCAAGGTGGGAAACACCTCCAAAGGTTGTGAAGAATGACTGAGCCAAGATCCTGTGGGATTTCCAGTCCCACAGAAAGTCCAGCTTGTGAGGCAAAACCCACATCCTTCGTGGAGTGAAGTGGGAGTGCTTATCACTATTCACCGTACTTTAAGAGTGATTTTCCTGCATCAAGAAAAGCTCAAGAATACTAAATGCTTATGAAGACGCAGAGTCAGACATATTTTATGGATTAGACTTTTTGACAGGATAAGTCTGAGGTTATCATGACTTCTTACCTGTATTTCTCTTGGTTTATATCTTAGCTCCTCTTTGGGCTCCCTTGTTTCCGTGCCTTTGACAGACTGTACTGTTCCAAATATGTTCCAGGAAAAGAGCCCTGGACTGTTCTGCATCTTCATATTTCTTCTCGGCAGCAGTGTATAAATTGCCCTGAACATTGCACCAACCATTAAATTACCATCTGTTTTTTTTTTCTTTGTTGTTGTTGTTGTTTAGAATAGTGAAAGAGGTGGATTTTCACGGAAGACTTTCCTATATTTAACTTGTGTCCTGAAGAGCTCGCAGCAGCTGGCGTCAATCCCAGTAGTTTTGGCTGAGAGGTTTGGGTACCTCCTGGATAATCGCCAGTTCTAACACACAACAAGCTTTCACACTACTAGTTGTTTATTTAAGGAGCTGGAGGCAAAGAGTTCACAGTATACAATTATAAGGATACTACTGAATAAAGCAGGAAATTATGCAGCAGACAAATGCTCAGTAATGCATGGCTTTTTGGGGGGGAGGTGTTTATTCATTACCAGAACTAGGAAGAAAACAACAATTGAAACCTTGACAAATCTATATTTAGCTTTCATGGTGAAGAGCACATAAATGGAGATGTTACTATTTTGTCTGGAGTGTTCCACAATATGGCATTTAACATTTCCATGGAGACAAGCAGGTGACAACTCCAGAAAAAAATACAGGTTAATGCAGAGGAGAGGTGAGCCCACTTACAGTTAGAATGCAAAACTGAAAAAGATGCAAGACCTAACTGGAGACAGGGAGATGACAAACAAGAGATGTTACACAATGCATCATTAGCAACTAGAAACACAGATTATTCAATTTTATTTAACACAACAATAGTACAACATTGTCTGGGAAAAATGCCACTTTGTGATGGGGCGTAGAACATTTTCATTTAAGCTGTATCAAAGCTGAACCAAATTGTTACTATGGTCATTAAAAACACTAATTTACTGTACAAACTCTGGTATAACATTTAGCAAGACTGACAAAACTCATAACTCAATAACTTAAAGGTCATTTAAAGGAGATTGTAATGAATAACCCTTAAAAAAAAACAACCAACTCAACACTTGGAAAAACATTTTTGTTGTGAGCAAGGTTGCCTCTCTGACCTGTAGTGGATCTGTTGAAATCACCAGTTTGCATCCAGCTTGCAGAGTGATTTGAAGCCATACAGAGGAAAATACTTGGCAAAGCAATAACATATCTATGAGACAAGAAGGTGACAGACCATCCAACATAACTCACACACTGCTACTTTGACAGTAACATTGTTTTGCAATCAGTACATGTTATAAAATGGCACTAGTACTTGCTGTGCAGTACTTTTTTGTGTGACAACAAAACTACTTGATCATGTTTTTAATGTGTTTTAATCAAGTTTGCTTTGATATCTGATAGAATGGTGAGATGAGATGCTATTTTAAGCGAAATCTTTTGACAGAATGAGAATTGAAACAAAAATAACAATACAACCTATGTATAGAAATCTCTCCGTGTTTATATTAATGTAGCCAGTTCACTTTGCCATGTAGAGAAAACAGAATCAGGTTCGACATCTGTCTCGTGACGATGAAGACAAAGATTGATGAAGGTAATTTTTCATTCCTCTGCCATACCAGAGGTTTTGTTGGAGTGGGCTGAGGCACACAGCACACATTTTGGCCACAGAGAGAAAGAACGATGCCAAAACAAGAGGAAACAATTTCAACAAGACTATGAATATTAGCCAGCTGCTCAATGTAAAGAAGAAGTGATATAAAATTGTATGTATGAAGTGGTTTGTATGGTTTAAAGCAAAATACACTGGGACACACTCCATAAAATTTATATTATATACTGTCTCAGGGTATATTTTAGAAGTTGTGAAGACAAGTCCCTAAATACATAATCCTCATAGGTAGCCATAATGTTAATGTTAAAAAGCGTATCATTTGTAATCCAGATAAAAGTTGTGTATGGGCCAGGTGATCCCTACCTCCATCGCTTACATTTTCACTCACTGTTAACTCCAGTCTTACCTTTAGCAGGCGTCACCCTCAGACTAAATGAGCTGAGTTTTATTACATAAACCTTATGTAATAACTCTAAGTCATTGTGCCTCAGGCCTTATGCAGTGTTTTTCCTACATCAACTGTCTTTAAGATGAGCAAGGCAGTGCGGGAAACTACAGGTGGACAGCCCTACGTAGGCACCGGTAATATTGTGAGATCCTTTATGGACTACAAAGCTCAAGCCTATGATGGGAAATAAAGTGCTGTCAACCACGGTGGACTGACAAATGATTGGACCTGATTTTTTTTAATGTGGCGGCTTAAGGTT
>KN497748.1:0-10250 GCA_000787155.1 Scartelaos histophorus | reverse complement strand
GTTCAGCAGCGTTCCTCCCTCCTCTTTATTTATCTCATATCTATTTACGTTTATATCATCATAATTATGTAAAATCAGATAGGTTGGGCCAAGGTGTTGTGTGATACAGATACCATGAGTGTTACATCAGCCTAATCTAAAAATACATTTTCACCACAGATCGGGTATCAGTGTGTAAACTGAATAGTGAGCTCTGTGTTCTCTGCGCTGGTGTTGTGAGGTCAGTCCGGGGTGTTTTATGTGCGTCTAATTTTATGAACTGCGACACTTGAACGTCGGATCTGTCCAGTCACTAGGACTCCGGGCCGGGCTTGTGAAGTGTCCAAACTGATTTCACTCTGCCACTCTGCTGGGACATGCTCCATAGACCAAGAACACTGTTATTTCTATGCTAACACAGCAAGTGCTCCACTGTGTTTGTGTACACCTTTTCTAGAATAATTTGGATATTTTCAACCCTGTAATTTAAAAAGTAAAATGTAACAGTTCAGTGAAAACTACTGTCTCATGACATCACAAAATGAATAGAGCATTTTGGGCTTGGGAGATATAGACAGACTGGTAATAAAAGGTTACACAAGCATGTGCGAATGAAACAAAACATAACTGTATTTTTGAGTCAATTTTGTCCAATACAGGACCTTTAACTACGGGCCACATTCGACTGATATTTGTACTTAATCCTTGACTGTACTTTAATTTTTAAGATATTTTTTATGACCCAATGAAGCGCTCTATGTCTCCTTTTAAAATGCAGCTCTATTATTCATGTTTAGATGCTGCTGCTGCTGCTGTCATGTTGTTATACGACTAAACTAAAACATTAATAGATCACAATTTTACAGTTTTTAATGGAAATTGCAATATTGTGCTAAATGGCTTAGTTAGGATATTTTTAGGGTTAACATTTTCAATACAATATGCATAATTATAAGACAAGTTTTGGCCATATTGTGATTTTTTATGCATATTCTCCAGTTTCAAGGTATAAACTTGAATTCTTAGTGAATTTAAGTATCAGGTGATGCGTATGTCTAACAAGGGAGTGGTATGAGGAGATGTGCAGAATTATTAGGCAGCTTCTCCTCCTCAAGCAAAATGGGCCAAAAAAGAGATTTTTGTCCTTTGAATCGTCATTTAAATACTCTTATCAGCATAGAAAAGTGGTTAGGCTTGATTTGTGCAAATGTTTTTCTTATTGCAAACCATAACAATTTTCAGTGAGACAACTTTGCTTCCAATGTTCCAATTTCTGGTTATTTTCATGAGGTGCTCTGCAACAGTGTCAGCAAAGTGCCTCTCTTCTGTCTTCATAACAGTCAAAGCAACTGTAGTTCCCAGTGTGGGATGAAATAAAGTGCTGTGACTCCGAGGTAGTTCCTCATTACTGAGGGATGTCCAGTAATCTCCAGTTAGCATGTGTCTGCTGTTCTAAGGGCGCACTCACACTAGGACTTTTTAACCATGCCGTGCTCAAGCACGATTGCATAGGGTGGATGGGCTGTTATGCGTACGTATTTATTGATAGAGATAGTCATGCAGTAGAGGGTAGTGCAATGTAGGTTAGCCTGCTTTCAGGTCAGCAATAGCACAAGACACTACAGACCTTGTAGGCTGCTAGCACCTTGCACTTTAAACATCTAAAACTCAAAGCAACACTTAATCCTGTACACATAAGCACTTTTAAATCTGAAAAAATTTGGGTTACTGAAAATCATTTAAGTTCTTTTTTCCCCTTCATTAATATACACACAGCACCCCAGAGGCACTGTTGACATTTTTGAAGATTTATTTAAAAAACTGAAATATCACATGGTCAAAAGTGTTCAGACTCTTTGCTTTATCCCTCATGTATTTAACTTGGGTGTTGTGTTAATTTCTTCTGATCATCCTTGAGATGTTCTCCACCTTCACTGGATCACACTGAGTGGACTTGATTAGTGCGGCCACAGAGCTGTCTGTATAAGTCCTGCAGCTCACAGTGCGTCAGAGCAACGGAAAATCATGAGATCAAAGACCTGCCTGAAGAGCTCAGAGACAGAATTGTGACAAGGCACAGATCTAGTCAAGGCTACAAAAAAAATTCTGCTGCGCTTAAGGTTTCTAAGAGCACAGTGGCCTCCATAATCCTTAAATGGAAGATGTTTGGGACTACCAGAACCCTCCCTAGAGCTGGCTGTCCGGCCAAACTGAGCAATTGGGGGAGAAGAGTCTTGGTGAGAAAGCTAAAGAAGACAGAAGAGCAAGACACATGAAGTTTGCAAAAAAAACACCTGAACGACTACAAAATGGTAACAAATAAGATTCTCTGGTATGATGAGAAGAGCTCTCTCAGTAATCGCATTATTGCAATACTGTATGATCAATTATACTGCAGGAGGGTTCAGGTGACCACGGTAACCACATTCTGCGTTTTAATGAGGCTTCATGCACATGTTCGGCAGAATTTTACTATTCTATACGTTGCCCTGAGCCCTGTCCAGTACAGTCCCAACAGTGAAGCGTGATGGTGGCAGCATAATGGTCTGGGGGTGTTTTTCAGATGCTGGGACAGGACAACTGGTTGCAATCGAAGAAAAGAAGAATGTGGTCAAGTACAGGGATATCCTGGATATCAGGACCTCAGACTGAGCTGAAGGTTCACTTTCCAACAAAACTATGACCCTAAGTACACAGCTAAAATAATGACGGAGTGGCTTCAGGACAACTTAGTCTTGAATGGCCCAGCCAGAGCTCTAAACCCAATTGAGCATCTCTGGAGAGACCTGAAAATGTCTGTCCACCAACGTTAACTATCCAACCTGACAGAAGTGGAGAGGATCTGCAAGGGAATAGCAGAGGATCCCCAAATCCAGGTATGAAAAACTTGTTGCATCATTCCCAAAAAGACTCATGGCTGTATTAGGTCGAAAAGGTGCTTCTACTAGATGCTGAACAAAGGATCTGAAAACTTATGGCCTTGTGATATTTCAGTTTTTCTTTTTTAATAAATCTGCAAAAATGTTGTGTTTCTCTGTCAATATGGGGTGCTATGTGTACATTATTGAGGATAAAAATGAACTTAAATGATTTTAGCAAATTACTGCAATATAACAGAGTGAAAATTTAAGGGGGTCTGAATACTTTCCGTACACATACACACTGTATGTGTTGGCAAACAGTTGAAATAAATCAAATCAAAATAATAAAAAACTGAATATAATGTGCCTCATATGCCTTAGGCTATCAATCACCCAACACAACCTTAACCTTCAGAAAAACAAAGCCAAATAGGCTAAATAAGAAGCAGTGTGTCTAGGAAAAAAACAACAAAAATGTTGACTAGATTTTTTTCTTGGCACTACATAGGAATAAAAATGGCATCTACAGTATCCAGATTGAGAGCGCCTGGCCTCTGTAATGTAACTCATAATATTCTCTTGTGAAGGTGCTATAGTCGTGGAAATGATTGGCCTTGTTTCTCCCAAATGGAAAGAAGATTTTCCTCTACTGATCCATCATCTACTACACAGAAGTTTGTGGAGGAATACTTGGACTCACAGTGCTTTTTGAGTTTAGAAACCCACAGTACCACCATGTGGTAATGTCCCCCTTCGAGCTTGCTGATTGCTAACTTTAAGAGGGTGAGAAAGTCGATCAAGTGAGTGAGTGAGTGAGTTGATCTTGGTGAATCCCATCAAAGCGATGTTCTCGGTCCCTGTTCACCAGCAACTCTCTTATGTCCTTGTATTGTGCATGTATTGATCCAACATGGTTACTTTGCTGTTCCATCTTGCATCACATTCTTGAGTCACAGTGTGCTTTAGGCTGGCGATTACAACCGTTCACTTTTGGTAGGCAACAAGCTCTTTGCAGTCATCTCCTGCTTGTAGCTCTATGGATGGCCTATGGAAAGTTTCTGCTTATCAATGGATGCCTGCCCCTTTGCCTGATCGTGGACAGTTTGCCTCTAGGGTAAGATGGCAGCAGAGACAATTGCACCAAACTTGGCACCTCTGTCAGTCAGCGTCTGGGCCACTTGATCTTGATGGAATCCTACACCAGACACTGTACACGAATGGGTGCATATCAGCACAGCATCGGTCCACACATGCATCTCTTAATTTCGATTTGACAAAATCAAAATTAACAGATGTATTCCTGTGGTACTCTTTTTGGATCTCGACGGACGAAACTTGTTTATGGAGGTTTGGGGTTTAGCACAGAAGTGATGCACCATGTTGAACATACCTGTCTTATGGCTGTCATGAACATAAATAGCTTCACAGCTTTTGCTGATGACATTACCTGCACTGGTGTCATCCTAATTCACCACCTCAAAAAATGTATCCAAGGCAGCACTTTTTTTGATCTTCTTTTTCTTTGGTTTTTAGGGGTTCCTTTTTAGGTTTCTCATGTACCATCTTTGCTGGTGCTGCCATTTCTGCTTTTGATGCTGCGTTCATTTATCCTGACTTGGGCTCGGATCTCGGATATGATACAAGTGTCATACAAGTGACACTCGTGTTTAACAATTTAACAATATAGGATATATATGTAATTAAAATATTTGTATATGTCATCCCCCCGACCTGCCAGGGAATCCGCGGCTGTAACCACAATCCGCACATCTCTACTACATACTTCTAGGGCTTGTCATGACTAAGTTCAAGTAGAGTAAATATTGAATGTAATGAACAAACCTTAACTTGTGATTTATGGTTTTCATATTTGAGAGTCAGCTGCCCTACTTTAAGTGGAATATTACAAGACTTATGACATAAATCCTCTGTAAGCTGTAGGGAGTTTATCCGAAACATGTAAACCTTAGTTATAATAGTATATATGTGTTCTTAACCAGAGTGATGGTGATGTTAGATAATTTATGATTTAGAAACTAGCAAAAAGAAAATAAATTTGTCAACTGGACAAAAGTTTACAAAATTATTTTTCTTTTTGCCATGGATTCTACCTGGACGACTGAGGGATTTTTCACACATTTAGAAGACTAGTTTAAAATAAGACTGACCTATATTTCAACAGCTGTTTGAGGGCTTCTCCTCTCTCGAAATGAAGTCTACAGTGACGGCATCATGCTAACAGAAAGTCTGCCCTAGTCAAGCTGTTGAATAAAGGGCAGTTTCAATACAAGCATCATTTATCATCTTGGCACAGCTGAACAAGCCCACTGCATTCAAGAGAGGGAATACACAAGCCAGGGAGTAAACATTTGAAATGTATTACCCATTTCTAAAAAGATCCATGGACTGGGGTAGCCTGGTTTTCTAAATAAACAAAGCTACTTATTTTAATATCAGGAGAGGTTGTTTTTGTTTATACTTTGGCTGAAATCTTATGTGGTGGAGCTTTAAAAATGCTTTGTGTGGACAAATCTACAGTGGCTCTTTCACCACTGATGAGACAGTCCAAAATGTCAGAAATATGTATTAGTGATTCTCATCATTATTTTGTTGCACAAAAGCAGAAATGTATATCAAGATGCGCATGGCACGGTGGCTGAGTGGCAACACTCAGGTCCCACAGCAAGAAGGTTTCGGGTTCGATCCCCAGCCCCCGGGTAGCAAGAAGGTTTCGGGTTCGATCCCCATCGCCCGGGCCTTTCTGTGTGGAGTTTGCATGTTTCCTCCCCGTGTCTGGATGGGTTTCCTCCAGTACTCCTCTCTCCTGTGGGCTCACCACCTGCAGAGGGGGGTGAGCCCACATGTCATAGGGGGTCTGGTGCATAGAGTAATGGGCAGTGTGCTGCCCCTGCGACCCAGTCGGAATAAGCGGGAGAAAATGGATGGATGAATTAAAAAATTAAGAGATGAGAATGGTCCCTAGGGTGGAGAACATAGAAATCCCTTTTGGGGATACAGTAGACACCCCCTTTACACCTCTACACTGAGGTAGAGGAAGAATAACATTTAGAATTTTGCTCAGAGAATTTTGTTTTCTCTGAGCAAAATTCAAAATGTCAAACCAATGATATAACCCATGAATGCACTGTGATGGAAATGTATATTGTGGAAAGATTTTTCTGTGATTTGTACCTGAGACCAGAATGACCCCAAGCCCAGCCCAGTAAAGGCTCAGCAGATACAACTGTGTCCACCCTCAGGAAGCCCTTTGTTGTTTCAGCTGTCCTCAAATGTAAGTGTAATAAGTTGATTAGCACACGTTTGTGAAACAATAATCACTTTGTTTTGATATGTATGTATCTTGTATTTTTGTTTAAATACTTTTAAAGCTCAGATGCTCTGGACAGGAGTTGGGCGGGAGTTAGAGGGGAGATGCTCTGGGTGTGAGACCCGGGGCTGATGATGGAGGTAGATGCAGCAGGTGAGGAGAGGCTGTTGGTCTCTGGGCCGGTGTAGGCCTAGACCCTGTCCACATCTGCTGTAACAAAGAATAAACCTTTGTCTGTACAGTATTCCAAAAATTGGACTTTGCAAATAGATTATTTTTTTCTTCTATAATATTTTTTCCACAACAGCACCATAATCATTTGGGATTTTGAAGAAGAGGACAGTGACCACATGGAGGAAGATGAGGGTGTTACGACTCAGAGGGTCACAACATATTTAAAAAGGGACATGAGAGACAAAGTTCAAGATTTGCATATTGGTTTATTTTTTTGTTGTTCTTGTGAAAAGTGCAGACTAAGAATTTAAGTGCTCCTGCCAGAAATGAGGAGATAAACTTAACTAACTGATAACCTACAAAAACACAGCTGGGAAAAATGGCACAAAAACAAAGACAGCAAAAATAGAGGAAACCAAAGTGCCCAGATGTAAGAGGTGTAGGACAAGTCTGCTCTGAGGATCCAAAGAAGCAAAGTGCTGTTGATGTAGAAGGTTATGGAGGTCCCAACTAGATCAATACCAACTTTAATCCAATCCAAACCGTTGAACAAGCAGTACAAACATGTGTTGGTATGTGTTTATAATCAGAGTGTGTGTATGGCTGTGGGTGTGGTTTTCTGTAAAGAAAAACAACAAAAAAGGAAATTAAATTCAAATATGATACAGATAATACACGGGTAAATAGTATGACTATAACAAGGATGATAATTGACTAAACAGGGCCCTCTTCAGGTCAGAGAAATGCACTGTAAGGTTGAGTTTAGTGCAGAGTACGGGCTGGAGACCCCAGGGTAGAGGTGGGAAACACCTCCAAAGGTGGTGGAGAATGACTGAGCCAAGATCCTGTGGGATTTCCAGATTCAGACTGACAGAATGGTGATGGCGAACCAACCAGACATAGTGGTGGTCGATAAGCAACAGAACAAGGCCGTGGTGGTGGACGCTGCAATACCAAGCGATGGGAATATCAGGAAAAAAGAGCACGAGAAACTAGAGAAATACCAGGGGCTCAAGGAAGAGCTGGAGAGAGCCTGGAAAGTGAAGGCAACAGTGGTGCCCGTGGTGGTCGGGACACTCGGGGCAGTAACCCCCAAACTGGAGGAGTGGTTACAACAGATACTGGGAAAGACAACAGAGCTCGCAGTCCAGAAGAGCGCAGTACTAGGAACAGCAAAGATACTGCGCAGAACTCTCAAGCTCCCAGGCCTCTGGTAGAACCTGAGCTGGATGAGGGTGAAAGACCAACCACCGTGGAAGGTGAGGAGTACATATCAAAACAGTTACTTTGGAGAACTTTTTGAGGAAGAACAGTAACATTTTAGACCAATAATCACCTACCTGCAGCAGTGTGTGTGTGTGTGAACTCTATATGTATATCTGTGTGTATGTATGTATGTATGTGCATATATGTTTTCTTTATATGCCCATTTGAAGTTTGGGGTGGGGGGTGCAGGGTTTATATCCTCACTACAACACTCTGTTCCACCTTGTCATGATATTTCACTACTATGGTTTATATCCTCACTACAACACTCTGTTCCACCTTGTCATGATATTTGTCACTACTATGTTGAATGGAACGTGTATATTTGCAAATGAAATAATTAAAAAAAAATTTGATCACAAAAAAAGCATTAGCATTGCCATCTCCCAATCTGCAGTTACACTCACAATGAAAATTATGGACACAGATCCATAAAAAACAGAAATCACACATGAATAATCAAACTGTCAGGCTTTAGGACCATTGATTAAAAAAAAGGTTTTGATCCCATAATTTGATTAAACTAATCACCCAATTTCCAAACCTGCCGCCTTTTTTAGATGCATATGGTACTTGAGCCACTTTCCAGTCAAGCTGCATTTTTCAGCACTGACATGTTTTTAATAACTGATGTTGGTGATTCTGCCATTTTAGTGTTTTTAGACCTGACTGCTGCTTTTGACACAGTCGACCACACAACTCTTTTAAAACGTCTTGAAGAATGTGTGGGTGTCAGGGGGATTGCCCTGTACTCTTTGAGGTCATACTCCTCTGGGTGATCCTTCACTGTGAGGCTGAGGGACTCCACCTCGTCGTCCGCCCCTTTTCTCACTTGTCTACTTGGAGCAGCAGGGGCATTTCCGGTTGTATTGGGTTCACTCTATATGTAATTAATATACACTAATTAATATACACGACGTCACCAAACTCAACCTCGCAGTACATTTTTCTGTCCTCAAGAGGGCGCTGTTTAGTCACTTACCAGCCTTGTTATAGTCATACCTGCGTATTACCTACATTATATTTGAATTTAATTATTTTCTTCTTGCTGTTTTTCTTTACAGAAACACACACACGCACACACGCACACACGCACACGCACACACACACACACACACACACACAAACTGTATACTGCAGTACAATACAGTAATTATACAATTTATTGGCTAAAGAATTCAACAGTATTGAGAAGCATGACTTAATATTCTAGGAAATAAGTTTTGCACATAAGATTTTTCCATGTTTATTTAGTTGTATTTTGTTGCTAAACTCACTAATACATTTACAGGATACACATACATTCATATTCAGTCTGTTTCTAGTCTAATTTCCAGAAGTCAGTTTTCATGAACAATATCTCCCCTCTGGTCAAATTTGATCAATTTAAAGTGCAAATGAGGAAGCATTCATTGCACAATGAACAAAATATGAAGCTGTCTATGGTGTCACAAACTAAATGAAGCACATGCCATGAAAAGTTTCTTCTTAATGTAGAAGCACCCTCTGGAAAGTTCTCAAATCCCTCTAGCCTCTGGCTCTCATAAAAAATACGGTACTAAGAAAGTGACTGTGTTGTAAATTTGCAAGTGTGATTTGGACTGGAGTCAGACTTGAGCCACTATTTTGATGACCAGAGACTTGATAAAAAGATTTGCGATTCAACTTGGACATGAAGACCGGTGACGTGAGACAGGACTCAGACCCACTTGAAATTTGCTAAATGAGAACTTGGTCCCACCGCTGCAGTCAACATATCAGACATTTTTTTTTTATTTCTTTCTTTTTTAGTACATCTTTAGTGTTGTGACATATAGCACTGACCTGTTAGATAAGAAATGGTTTGGGACCAGCCAGAGGCCCATAATACCTTTGTGAGAACTTGACACACTTTCAGCCTCATATTGTTCAATGTGTAAGTGTAAATCTAACTAAGAAGGTTTGTGTGACCATGTAATGCAGTGAGTCATTTCACAAGTCTGATTAAGAACATTTGAGAGAGTATACCCGCACAAAGAATAAGCAGCATGATGAACAGAGTGAGCCCGCGGCGGACGATGAGCTGTTTAGTGGACAGCTTATGTCCCACAGTGGTGCTGGGGGAGCTGAACTGTTCTTGAACCTGCACGTGGTCGTCTGGAGCCTCAGAGACCTTTTCAGCAGCAGTGTTCTCAGTACTTTTATAGTCTGAAAGATAATACATCATCCCCAAGTCATCACAGCAAATTACAAAGCAAATATGTAAGAGGGTGGGGGTGCGCCATAAAAGGCTCTAAATGGACTTGTTAAGTGAGCACCCAAATCGAAGAACTTGGCACCCCCATAGCTTCTCCACCCAAAGTTGTTTGGCCCCACTCCTGCACCAAACAGCAGGGGCCAAAACTATAGAGTGTCATCTTCTGAAAGAGCTCAGCCGTTTGTTTGTGCTCCAAAGGGTTCAAAAACATGGGGTCATTTTATATTAGTCAGCTGTTTTAGGACAAATCATCCCAAACCCAGGTTACTATAGGAACCTGCAGTAAGGTGACCATCCCGATGACAGTAGCTAGCACACGGGATCATGTTTGAAAGCTTACAAGAGTCTAGACGCCTACAAAAAAGAAAATCTATTTGATAACCGCAAAGGTAATTGACTTTCTTAC